>JAODAC010047520.1:0-10391 GCA_027575185.1 Mimaenictus wilsoni
AACCTAACCAAACCTAACCAAACCTAACCAAACCTAACCAAACCTAATCAAACCTAACCAAACCTAACCAAACCTAATCAAACCTAATCAAACCTAACCAAACCTAACCTAACCTATCTTATCTTAACCTAACCTAACATAACCTATACTCACCTATCCTAACCTTACCTAACGTCAGTCTAACCTAACCTAACCTAATCACAGTCTAACATTACATAACAAAACCTAATTTAACCTGACCTCAGTCTAACCTAACCTAACTTAACCTAACCTTAAAACAGTATAATAATCAACTATTGTCTAATAAAAATACACAACTATTAATAACTAGACATATTAATCGTTAATAGTTAATTACAACCAGAAACATGCACGCAATTAGCAACAAACAAGCCAATCAATTCGAAGACGTTGATAGAGTCTCGTAATTGGTGATAGTAGTAATTTAAAAGTTGAAAACGTGCACTGGATCCGTTTTGATATACTCACACGAGCGCGCGCGCGCGCGTACGTATGCTAATGAACGCGCGCGGTACATGTATAAATTTAAATTGCTCGCATGCCAAGCGACGTGACGCGACGCACTCGGGTTGTGTGCATTTTGCGATGCAGTAATTACGCCAGTCGCAGTGGAAACTGCCCGGCGAAACTGCAATGAAAAAGGGCAATGAAACCAACCACTCACCATGCCGACAACTTCGCACCGTAAAGCGCAACAGCGCCAGCGTTTGCGTATTACGCGCAATGAAGATGAATATGAGAAAATATTTAATCATCCGCCGCATGATGAACTTGTGCACTTTGCGGTAATTAGGGAAATTCGTTCATCAGGCAGCGAAGTAGAATTTAAACAAAAACATCGATTTGCAATTTACTCTGCCAAAGTAGAAACGAATACTTCAATAACATCAAATAGTTTGTTAGAAATAATAGTATATTGTTCAACAGACATGGAATGCTACTCATTTCTCACGACTATGAGAAATTTTGACGAATGATACATAAACATTGAGACATTGCGAATTGTTGTATTGATTTGCTTTAGTTTTCTGGTATTGATGTGTTTGTTGTCAAATTAGAATCAGGGAACTTAATTTGTTTATAGAATCAACAACAATTTTCTTTATAGAGTGTTGTGCGTTTCTTAAACCATTTCCTTTGCGATTTAGGTTATATAAATGACGGAAAAACAGCGCTAAGTGACACTATGAACACATTTCCACACTCATAACACATTCCCTCACTCAGAACGCATTCCCACACTCAGAACGCATTCCCACACTTATTTAGCTATAACTTGGTGTTCTGCGATTGCGGGAATGAAAATCCGTAAGATATGAATGACATTTCTTAATCAAAAACGATCCTGAAATACGATTAGCATATAACATGTGTAGAATGACTAGAAATATATTATTATTAATATTTATTGCAAAAAAGCAACGGGTTATCCTAGAAAAATATATTTTACATCAAACACAAAAATTCAAAATTCAAAAATGTCTTATTGTTTCGGAATAATATTCTCGCAATAAACTTTTTACCTCTAATTAAAATTTAAATGATATTTCTAATTGCAGCAAAACATGAATTATTAGCGACATAATTTGTAGAGTAAAAGTTCGTTCACATTGTTAAATATCGAACATCTAATGCCATTACTATGGTGGCCGAATTTTTTTTTCAAAAATCACAATTCCACAAAGACTCGTTTATACTTTAGAAAGGTAATTTATCGAGTTTGGTATCAATAGAATCAGCAATCTTAATTTATTTATAGTGTCAACAAGTGTATATAATCTGAATGAATTATCGTCAAACACATTTCCGCAACACTCATTTATAATTTAAAGAATGCCGTTCGAAAAAGCTAATTAAGCGCACGAAGGCACTTGAAAAAGATCAGAATAGTTCGTTATATTAAACACTAGTGGCACAAAGGGAACGCAAAATTTTCCGAAATTAACAGTAGTTGAAGGAACTCTACTTCACTTTTATTAATGTTGGCTATTTTATTTTGAAAATATAGTGGCTTATAAATATTTTCAAAATAAAATAGCCAACATTAATATGAATGAACTAAATTTCATAAATATCTCCATTTTTGTGATAAATTATTGTGCTTGTCAATAAACAAAAGGTTAGGTTAAGTCTCAAACGGATAGTACATATAATATAAATGGCGGAAACACAACGCTATGTGGCACTATGAACACATTCCCGCACTCAGAACACATTCCCGCACTTATCTGGCTATAACTTCGTGTTCTGCAATTGCCGGAATAAAAATCCGTGTGATATGAATTACATTTCTTAATCAAAAACGATGTTGAAAGCAATGGATTGTCGTAAAAATATAATTTACATCTAACGCCAAAATTCAAAAATCGAAAAAAATCTGATTGTTCACGAAAAATATTCTCCCAATAAACTTTTTACCTCTAATTAAAATTTTAATGATATTTCTAATTGCAGCAAAACATGAATTATTAACGACATAATTTGTAGAGTAAAAGTTCGTTCACATTGTTAAATATCGAAATTCTGATGCCATTGCCATGGTGGCCGAAAAAAAATTATGAATAAGTATAAGGAATACCCCAACATCTGAATGAAAGTTTCTTAATTTCGATATCATTAAAACTTTTTCGCTTTAAACTTTTTACGAGCGCACTGCGGAGAGATTCCGCGTTTTGTCGTCGTTTGTCGCTCGTGTCCTATCCGTAGATATTTGTAGCGCCACAAATTTGTAATATCCGTTACTTGGCGAGTCCTTCAAAGATTTTAATTAATTACACTTAAACTCCACTAAAGTCAGCATTAAAAAACTGCTGTATTGTCGAAAAAAAAATGCATTCAAGATGAACATAAATAGCATGTTTTAGATAGGATCAAGTGCATGGTAATAGCAATACTCGCGATAAGGTGCAAATTAGAAGTAGATGGACAAATCTTATTTTTCATTCACAAAATGTAACTCCCATGGAGTAACATCAGAAACATTGGGTTTATCGATAATATTCTGGAAGATTACTGTAACGAGTAAAAATAATTTGAAAATACATTAATAGATGGCGTCAATGGGTATTTTCGATACCAATAAGTATCGATACTTTTCTTTGATACTTGGGTATCGGAAGTATCGAAGTTTCAAAAGTATCGGTACCAAATAGTATCGATACTTCGTGAAGAGTTGATATCCCTACATCTAGCGCATCTAATAAATGCCCAGGGTAGCGTCCTCGGGCCCGCTCTTTTCAACCTTTGTGTAACTGGCACTCACAGACAAAATTCAATAATAAAAAAAAAATCCAAGCAGCGCAACCTGAAACAAAATTAAAGTACCAACATGTACAACTGCGGTCTAGGTAATGTTGTAAATCTATTACCAATAAATCAGCCTGTAGCAATCATTTTTTATAAAATGTAAACAACAGTCTGAATATTGTAAATAAAGTATATTTGTAAAAAAAGTGTTTCTTTATTTTTTTATGTATGCATCTAATAAATGATGTATTTGTACATTCATTTACAATTTTCAAATTGTCTATGTTGAAACAAACCTCGTTTACGTTCAAAAATACATTCCTCTCGTCGCATAGTTTAGATGCGAACCATGCATAGCGTATCATATCTCCAAATACGGGTGAAGACAATTGATGATGAATGAGAGAGTGCATTTTTATGCAATCCTCCCTGGACGATATTTCCCGATTGTTTTCAATTACTTTAAAATTGTTTTGAAAACGTTTAATTAATAATTGTTAAGAAACACGTGCAGACACGACAACTACCCAAAGACTACTCAGAAGAGCAGAAATAAAAATACTGAGGAACATACAGGGCAAAACTCTTCAAGACCGGATAAAGAATAAAGACATCCGCAGAGTCTACAAGATAGAAGACATTGTGCAATGGTGCAAAAACCGAAAATTCGAATGGAACGACCACATAGGCGGAATGGACGAAACAAGACTAGTTCGAATAGCCCGAGATAAATAATCGCCATGTGGGAAAAATCCCTGGGAAGACCTCGTAAGAGATGGAGTGACCACTTAAACCCTGACTGAAGTAGGAACAGGCAAAATGCCTAAACAAGAAACAGAAGAAGAAGAAGAAGATTTTAACGCATCGGAAAAGCACCATAATTCAGATGAAACTAGATAAAAATAAAAATTCCAACACGTCAAGGCATGGCAATAATTTTAATTGGATTTTTCCCGGTGTATACTTATTCTTATACACTTCTTTCAAATCTATTCATCTTGTACTTTCCACGGGAGTTTTTCTTGCGTCTATAATAAGTTCTCCTTGCATTTATTCTCGTTACGGGCTTAGTTTGAATACGAATCAGCGTGATAAAAATAAGAAAGGTCTAAAATAAGAAAAATGCATTCAAATTATATGAGTATATTTATTCCTTGGCTGGTCGCTCAGTTATAGAAACCAGTTTAGTATGAAATGAACTGAATTACGGTCTATCTGCATTTTATTTATTCTGTTCTCTTGGCACATTGGAATGTAGATTAATTCTCTCCTAATTTGGTGTTGGGTAATATTTTAACCTTTTGAGTAACCTCTGAGATGTCTACAAACAATTGTTACATTTGTTGAAAGGATTAGCATCACCAACGATCGTGAGTCTGTGAGTCAATCTTTGAATCGCTTTTGGTTTCGACTCGTCTTCTTTTCGTATGATCTTCGTTTTATTTATTTACTTACTTATTTCTGTATAGGATTAGAGAGAATTTCGTTTGTGTGAGAATTTTCTAAAAAATGAGAGGAAATATTGATTCATTTCGTATAGAACGTGCATTGACTTCTTTATGTAATTACATGATGAAAAACATTTCATCATATAATTAATTATATTATAATATAATTTAATGTTTAGTTACTTAATTGGGTGATGAAATAAGTTAGTTCAAGAAACTTTATGGCATTAATTTTAATTATGTTATGCAAGACGATTCAATGAAATGTAATGTTATAATAACATTCTCTTACAAGGGGTGTATCTCAATTGTCCGCCCAGAATTGGATAAAATTTTAGCAAACGGTTGAAAACGACAAAAAAACCGTTAACGATAATAACGCATTCAAAATGTTTCATCCAATTCTGTGTCGGACATTTCTCCCCTTATTAGGTCCAACAAAATATAACAATTAAATTTGAAAAATGTGTTTTAACGGGTCATTTCGGGAGATTTCCTTGGGCGATTATTATGTTTAAATAGTTCACACTTCATTGGAAGAAAAGTTACTCTTATAACTTTTTGTATTAGTTTATAGTTTTTGACTTACAACTGTTTGAAACTGAGGAAAATGTGATTATATGTGAAAAGTTATGCTCAAGATGTTGCTTGCATTTTCTTTGTTTTATATGTAATACATTTGACATATTTTTGACATCTGATCGTCAATTGCAACTAGCAATGTTCCCATTTTAAAAGAAAGTTAGCCCAGCGTACAAGAAACCTTTTTTTCGCTGTTACCCAGTTCAACAAGATACATCAAAATACCTTATTTAGGTCCAATAAGTGTAGAAATATCAAGAGAATTGCGGAAACGTGAAATTAGGACTGCAGTATACAGTGATTTGTCATTAAAATCATTAGTGAATAATAAAATGGTCGACTCCAATAATTATCTTTTAGGGTCGGGAATTTACGAAATAAACGGCAACGATTGTTGTAAACACTAGGGATGTCAACTTTTCACGAAGTATCGATACTTTTTGTTATCGATTCTTTTGAAACTTCGATACTTTCGATACTCAAGTATCGAAAAAAAAGTATCGATATTATTATTATTAATTATTATTATTGGTATCGAAAACCATATTGGCGCCATCTGTTAATGTGTTTTCAAATGATCTTTTACTCGTTATAGTTATATTCCGGGATATTATCATCCCAATTTTTCTGATGTTATGTCAAGCCGCTAAATAGACGCAAACGTATTTTAAACGCATACGTTTGTTAATTTAAAAATGTCCGTTTTGTGATCCAATTTCATTGTTTTTTATTTGATGAGTATCAGTGAAAAGAAGAACTAGTGGAAAATTCCATTTCGTAATATTGATATGGATTTATGTGAATGTAGTAATGAAATAATGTATAATGATTGGATTCCCAAAATTTCCCATAATTAATCGACGCAGCGGCTGGGACGACTTTGTCGTTCAGAGTACGATTACCATCATAATTGGGAATTGTGATCAACAGATGGCCTCAATGACTAATTCGATACTGTCGATAAGTATCGAAAATTAAAGTATCGATACCGATACATTTCTGACATCCCTAGTAAACACTACATCCGACAAACTAGTAGGAATTTCCTCACTCGTTTCAAAAAACACCTAAGAGTGAATGTGGCTACCCCCAACTGCTCAGCTTTGGCTGATCACCACATAAACTCACAAGAAAAGTGTTCCAATTGTCCAACACGAAATTGAATGAAACGTTTTGTACATATATCGAAATAATTTGTGTTAACGGAATTTTACGCCGTTTTGAGCCGTTTACCCCAAAATAAATTCGGGAGATTTCCTTGGGCGATTATTATTTTTAAATAGTTCAGACTTCATTGGAACAAAAGTTACTCTTATAACTTTTCCATTAGTTTATAGTTTTTGACTTATAACTGTTTGAAACTGAGGAAAATGTGATTATATGTGAAAAATTATGCTCAAGAAGTTGCTTGCATTTTCTTTGTTTTATATGTAATACATTTGACATATTTTTGACAGCTGATCGTCAATTATTAATTACTAGCAATTAATTAATTATTAGCAATATTAATAACTAGCAATGTTCCCATTTTTTTATATATCCAAAATTTTCATTTCCCCTTTCATACACTTTCATTTTCCCTCATAATCAAAGCTCAGAGCACATCGTTCGTGGTAATTCACAGTCAATTGTAATTTACATAAATATAAGATCTATAAAAGAATACCATCTTTATATTCCACGCATACTTTCCGACTTTCTTGGTTTTCACGAAGTTTTTCCGTAAATCACGTAAATCACCCGCTTCTGTGTTTCTAGGATAGAAATCATTCGATTCTTGGTGAAATCATCCCTAAATCTTTCCAAAATGTTGTATAAGATTTAAGATTTCTATAAGAAGTAAAATTCAGGTGTGCATATCAATTGTCCCATGTTTATGTCTAAATTTTGCAAGAATGTAAAAATACTTTCAAAGTTGACGAAAAAACAGTTCGTAAACCATTGCATGCAGTCAAGAAAAAGCGATAAAGTGTGACGCGAGGTTAAAGAACGACTCCAAGTAGGTGCATGACATGAATGTACAGCAAACGATACAAAAGTTGTCTGCAGGCCAAGCGAAAGTTGATAATTCACATAATAAGCGCACGAAATGGCAACAAGTGAAACCATAGCCAAAATCGCGCTTCACATAGTAAAACTAAAGCTAGATCCGAGTTTCAAACATATTATTCCACACAATATACAATAAACACAATAAAAAAATGAGGTAAATACATACAAAATAATATTTATAGACCCCACGAACATTTAAATAAATTTTAGTTTCTATAAAAAGTAAAAGTCGTTAACATTGAACGAAATTATCCACGCTTTTCGTTTGATTTCTTTTAAACATAATTACTTCAATTACACTATTATACTATTCCACCAAGGACGTATAATTATACACTTATTATTAGTTCAATCTGTACTAGCAATAAGTGTACAATTGTAGGTTTGTAAATTAACGTTTGTTATAAAGTTAAATGAATTGTTGTAGGATTAAATCATTTGTGTTAAAAGAGATTTAGGCTAAAACTAGTTTTGATTTCTTTACTTTTCTACTTTTGATTTCTGAAAAAATGAATATTTGATGTAATTTCGAATTTTGATTGCGTGACATATCCTCATGTTAGAATCGCTTTAATTAGCTTGACATTAAAGGCACCTTTCATGCGCATCTTGAGTAATCATATTAGCAAACAAATCGCAACATGCATGCGTAATGCAGTTTGTTCTTACACAATGGAAAATCAATTCGAGTAATCTCAGAAATAATTACTTCTCGGTGTAAATTTATTGTCAGCACCTTAGGCTTTGCTCACAGTGGAGGTAAAATAGTTAATTATTTTCGTTGTTTGTGAACGTTACGTAAGAAGAAGAAGAATCATTACGAGTGAAATAATTTGTTTGCACTTTAACCTTTGAATGTTCTTAGACGTATTCGAAAGTTTTGTTCAATTAAACATTGTGCAGAACAATTAATGTTCAGCATTCATAAGTGCACGTTATATGATGATGGATAAAGTAGTTTATGTTAGAATAAATCGATTGTAAATTTGGTATTGGTGCCCTCTACCGATTGTATGTATATATTGTAAAATAAGTTTACTTCTTGAGTTGTTACAAGAATAAATAAATAGTTCACGTTGCATCAACGACTAATACAGTTATCCTGTTCAACACAGATCCACTGCAAAACCTAACAGTTTATGTTCTTAGAAAAAATAATGTGGGTTAAATATTATTGCTTGTATCAATTAATATTAAATGGTTTACTATAAAAATTCTCGAAATTTAAGCAAATTCAAATGACTGCCCACCTGGGCAGCCTAGTGGTAGCATCTCCGCTTACCACGTAGGAGTACGGGGTTCGATTCCCCGAGGTGGGCAAACCACCAGGTGAATATTATTCACCCACAACTTACCACAAACACATTCAACACCCAACATTCTACCCTCAACATTCAACACTCAACATTCAACACACAACTACTACTACACAACAAAAACAACACAAATTGTAAACATACAAATATTTATGTACAAACACGGCAGAAAAACCTTAGGGTTGATAGCCATTAAAATATCTACATTAATTATTTTCAAATGACTGAAGATGTTTATTTGATTTTACTTTATAAATTATGAAACTTTATAAATCATGGATATTGTTTGCAAGAATTTTTCGCAAATTGTTTCGCAACTTATTCGCGCTTATCGCGTCTTTTAATAACGATTTTTATACGCACTCGCTTTTATGAATCACGAGCTCTAAATTAATAGCCTCGCTGCAGATACTCTCCAACAGTCTCTCAACGAAAGGGGTTAACTGGTAAAAACAACATTTAGCCCACCGGGGCAGCATAGTGGATAGTGCTTCGGCCTAACACGCAGCAGGACGTGGTTCGATTCCCTGCGGTGAGCAGCGTTAGTGTGAATTAACTCACATCACACACTATTCAACTACTACACAACACAACTACAAACAATTACGCAACAACCACTACTCAACAAAAAACAAATCAACACAACTATAACATCAACAACGTCAACAGAACAGATCACCTTATCGCGGTCGAAGGAGAACACGGTCGAGCCAAGGGCGAGCACGGCGCAATTCACCCCAAATTACGCTCAGTTATCATGGCGTACAGGGCGCCAAATTTAAATATTGATGGCGACCAGAAGTCAGCGCATCACAGCGCTGAACAGTACTGATTCTTTGAACTCTTCTTTGACCTCCTCTGTGGCATCAAAAAGGCCAATAGACCCCCAGCAAAATTAAACTACTAAATTCTACTCTCACAAAGTGCAGTTAACTAGAAATAATAATTCATTTTAAATTTGACAACCAAGAGCTGATTCTAAATAATAATGTATATATTTTATATATATATATATAACAGTTTCGCAACTTATTCGCGCTTATCGCGTCTTTTAATAACGATTTTTATACGCACTCGCTTTTATGAATCACGAGCTCTAAATTAGTAGCCTCGCTGCAGATACTCTCCAACAGTCTCACAACGAAAGGGGTTAACTGGTAAAAACAACATTTAGCCCACCGGGGCAGCATAGTGGATAGTGCTTCGGCCTACCACGCAGCAGGACGTGGTTCGATTCCCCGAGGTGAGCAGCGTTAGTGTGAATTAATTAACATCACACACTATTCAACTACTACACAACACAACTACACTACAAACAATTGCGCAACAACCACTACTCAACAAAAAACAAATCAACACAACTATAACATCAACAACGTCAACTGAACAGACCACCTTATCGCGGTCGAAGGAGAACAAGGTCGAGCCAAGGGCGAGCACGACGCAATTCGCCCCAAACTATGTAAAGAAGGGGAAAATGTGTTGCAATATTTTGATTTTTACGTAGTTCCTCGTAGAGTTGATTCGAATGATACCAAATTTCAAACTTTTGTTAAATTAGACGAAAATAATTATTATTCCTGATATAATTTCTGAATATTCTGTATGTTAATCACAGTCAGATTGATTCACAGAGCGAGTCCATTCCCAATTTTTCATCATAGATTTGATTCAAATGGTACCAAATTTCAAACTTTTGTTAGATTTTGTGAACATAATTATTATT
>JAODAC010047542.1:0-10382 GCA_027575185.1 Mimaenictus wilsoni
CCAGTGATCTGAACCCTCCATGTCTTCAATGCACAACCTGACTACCTCCGATGACGGGATTCCCTTAGCCGTTACGATAACAAATTAATGGGTTGAATAGTGTTCGAAATATTTTGGTTACCTATTTGAAAGACATGGCTTTCAGAAAAAAAAAACATTTGATAACACATTCTAGACTAACCTTAAAGAAAAGCCAAGAGTTGAAAATTTGATACTTTGGTCTCCATATAGAAAAACCTCATTTTCCAGGTCAGAAATACATGATTTCCCGATAGTAGTGCTACAACTGTCCAGCTCAGTGGCGCAGTGGTATGGTCGATTAACATTGTCCGCGAAGTCCTGCGTTCGATTCTCGGTAGGAATAGTAAAGTGAATTCTCCTTATCAATAGTAATAACTAATTAGAATTGAAAGGAATTGAATAGAGCTAGCTAATGACCATAGCAGTCGATGCTCGGTAAAATCAAACAAAACATTGCTATAGCTGAAAACTTTTTGATTTTTTGATCACAAATTAATATACAATTTATATGCATAGCTCAATTTTAATACAATGCCATGTTTATATCGCCTCCTTTTTAGTTGATCAGCTGAATTTTTGAAAGTATATACTTGAATAGTTTAACTATCGATTGTTGGACCTGGTAAATGATATCTACCCAACACTTGCAACTTTGAACCCTGGAGCGTTATAGGAGTGTGGGCTAGTAATTATCGTTAGTTGATAAGAGATTACGCCTTTTTTATATATCACAAGACGGATTTATTTTGTAACACAAAGTATAGATGCAGATATGACAGCACAGGGCAAGAGTTTGAAAGTTGTTGACACGAAGAAGGTCGGTGAACGAGTGCCTAGATTGAGAGAAGTTTAGAAATTATAAGATGCTCTTGGAGGATGATCTAGGCGGGTGTGTTAGTGGATTCTTATTGGCTGGTCACCTAGTCATCTGGGAAGGATGTGGTCGCCTTCGGGAAGGTACTATTGCCACTAGTAATGGAGGGAAAAGTCACTAGGAATGTTTTGCATTCGGGAGGTCTTGCGACCGGTGCAATGGACATTAGAAAGCCATTAAGAATAATGGATTTGACCAGGAATGCGGTTTTGGAATTAGCACGGGCGGTCATTGGTTAACGGTTACCGTTGAGACATGATTTAAAACATATGCATGCACAAGAGGTTTGACTTGAAATGATTAGACTCATAAAATAGATAAATAGTGAGAGTGAAAATACTTGATCTTTCCAGACCCTCCTGACCGCCGGTGCTGCGTCGGCTTACCGACTCACATGCTAATCTCCTACTCTCCGATCACGCGCCCACCTTTTTATAGCCCCAGCTTGCATATTTTTGACTAACCCCATTCTCTTCAGCCCATCCTCATACAGACCCAACACTTCTACCCCATACATCAGAATCTTGGCGTCCTAAATTCCATCCATTTGGCCTTGGTCCCGTCAGTCCCCCTCTTCTCATAATCTTGCTCACCTCTACAGTATTGTTTGCAAACTCACGTAATCTCGTGCCACAACCACTATATCGTCTGCATACTTTACATACTAACATCCATATTTTACACTTACCAATTACTACACCTCTTTCCTGGCACATTATTAACACTTTCTCCAATTCACTAATGTGCTCATTAAAAAGCAGGAGCTGATCCGGAAACTTTGCCGGATACTAAACGGGCTAGACACCTTCGCTATAATGCATGTATTAGCCGTTATCTCGGAATCCCATGACACCAACACGCTTCTCATACCTCTCCTCCTTAGGCACTCTACAAATCGCCGTCATGGCACTGTGTCGTACGTCACCTAGCATTTCTTCAACCAATCTTGCAAGCCTGGCAATTCGGCCATGGATGCCCCTTCCCTTTCTGAAACCTCCCTGCTACCCTGGCAGCAGACTCTTCGTCACAGTTCTTCCGCCAGCACCGCCAAGAGTGACGCCACTAATACATTGTGCTCATCAAAACGTAATTCCCGATAGTCTGGACCTATCCCCGTCCATATCCATAGGCACTACTGCCCCTGTGGCGCAACATGCCGGCATCCGGTGATGGATTATATAACTGAAACAATTGACTTTCAGCTTCCATTTGCTTGTCAAGTCCTTGCAATGGTTCATATGCTTTGTAATGGCCCCGAAGGGTCGTTTTTACGACGTTTTCGTCGTGCATTATGGCATTATTTACGTTTGGCTTAGTTTTCCCGACATTTTACTTCTTCGAGTCGTTAAAACAATGGCAAATCTCAATCTAGAAAAAGTGGCGTCGAGTATAGTGTTGCTTATTAACGTTTTCACTTATTGCTCGAAATATATAGGCGCGTGCGTTCAACGCAATATACATGACCGAAACTCGCGCCGCGTATACGCAACCCGTTTAAAATTAAAAACAGTGTTATATACAACGCACAAAAATATATTTCACAGGTTGAAACATAACATACATAAAAAAGAAGTTAAAATCGGCTCAGATTCACCAGCTTATACACCAAGCCAAGAGCGCGTATCGAAATTTTACTCCAAAAACAAAGAATTTTATTTTTAAAATTGTTTAATTCGGAAAGAGATCTATGAAAATAAAATTGTCACAAATAAAATATAGAATATTAAAATAGAGATATGAGAAATAACGCATCGAAATATTTAAAACAATGATTGTCACTCTTCGTACGTTGGTTGGAGAGCAGCCATGATTTTTTCACATGTTGTTTGGTCTCTTTGTACATCCACCCCATAGTAGCTGTTCAAAAATTTGCAGTGACCTATTATGCTACCCCAACACTTCTCATCATATGCTAGCACATGGGGGTTGCCAACGATAATCAATTTTGCTTGAGCACGTGTGATCGCAACATTGAATCTCTGCAAAATGTGAAAAAATATGAACATAAACATATTTTAAGTACAATTTGCAACTTACTCTTTCATGTTTCACAAAACCAAGATCATATTTCCTGTCATAGAGGAGAAGGTCACTCTGGGCACGTACTGTGGAGATGATCATGATACGACGCTCACCACCCTGGAACGCCTCCGTTGATCCTACCTGAATGTCGTCGTGTCCCAACGAGCTTAACTTGTTACGAATTTTGACGACTTGACGAATATAGGGCGCGATTACACCGATGTCTTTTTGGGTGACTCGCACGTTTGTCAATGCCAACATACGTTGGATTAGTCCCACGACGACGATGAGTTCCGTGTCGTTGTAGTAGCTCGGCGAGTGGCCATTGCGTTGTTCGGTGGATAGCAGACCGATGAATTCAATCGGTGCCCCCTTGCGTTTCTTATTGTTCTTCTTAGTTGGAAATACGAGGCTTGCGATGGACATATTGCTGATCTCGTCGTTATGATTGTTAAACTAGGATGTTATAAAATATATAGTTATAAAAAAATAGGATTAGGAGGTTAAAAATGTTTAAAATATTTTTGAGGTTACCAATTAAATAAATAGTAAAGTCATTAATTTAGAAATTAAATCGACCTGGAGTTATATTGGTAAGTTAAGCGATAAGACCGACCTTCAGAGAATCTCCATAGAACAAATGATTGGGAACTGCCACAATATCCTTATGAGATCTGTAGTTATGCACCAACATAGTGATGAAATCGTTGTTGTAAACCAAGGGTTTCTCACGCAAAGGCTCATAGAGGCGAACAGATTCCATGAGACGATCCAGGAGGGAACGACTCAAGCCACGCCTTCCTGCCAATTGGCCACAGACCGGTCCTAATTGTCGGGGATCGCCGGCGAGGACAACGGGCTTGCCAGGAATGATCAGACCTAGAGGAATATCACACTCTGGTTCCGTAGTTTGTGCAGCTTCATCAATGAACACCATATCAGGTGAGTAATCACCGGCAAATCTAGTAAAATTGAATATGTAAATGTATTCACAAAGAACAACTTTATTTTTTAAACAAAATGATTAAATTGAATTAGATTCTAAAATATTTTGCGTTAAAGTTTAGGTTATGGTCACGAAATGTTATGTTCATTTACGACAGCTTTAGGTTAGAGAACGTGATATCAATATATAACATCTCAGATTAGTACAGCGGTTGTCACTTTTTTACAACTTTGGGGGGGTCCCTTAAATATCGTTCTAGAGTATTCTGAGGTGTAATAATGAATAGACTAGTGCTTAAATGCCCCAAGAGAACGGGGTCTGAGGCATGTGTCAAATTTGTTTTAAGGGCGCCATCTGTTTGTGGGGGTCCCATCGAAATCGGACCTCAATTTGAGAACCACTGGCTGGTATGTCTACATGAAGTTACGTTTGATTTCACTGTTTTCTTCTTCTATTTTTCAAGGCAAAATAATCAAAAAATTATAACTCACTTGCCGATGAGATGCAAAGTCGAAATAATAATTTTATAGTTTTTGAGGTCGTCCGGTTTCACATTGTAAAATTCACCACCATCCAAGTTGCTAAAGTACTTTACAGCAGCAGGAATGTCATTACTGAAAGTTAAGAGAATGCAGATAGGCATGAAGAAAAAATGAGGAAAAATATACTTACACACTTCTCTGGCTACTGTGAATTCGGAACACATCAAACTTTTGTCGGTTTTCCAACTGTTCGTCGAGCTTAACGGCAATCATATCACATGCAGCATTTGATGGCGCACATACCAATATGCGACGTTTTGGATGATGCTTTTTAATCTAGAAAACATAATTAGCCAATACCCTTAACTTTTGATAAACTAAAATATTATCATACCTGCAAAATGGATTCCACCAGAGTAACAGTTTTACCGGTACCTGGCGGGCCGAAAATAATATAAGGCGCTCTATGCGATGTGTTGCTTAGTATACTTCCAACCGCTGTAAGTTGTTGGGGATTTTGAGCAATTGTTTTGTTGTACAACCTGTTAAATAAGAGTAATGAAATGTAGTATTTATTGCAATTACAAACAAGGAAATGTGTCTTACTCAGCCTTGGTTAGCTCAAGTCGGTTTACAATATTTGCTGGAGCACTGGGAAATAATACGTTCTGTACCATGAGATTTCGAATGCAGTTTTCAACACCTTGATGCATACGCTCTAATTGGAGACGTGAGAGTTGGAAACTTACGTCCAAAAGAGTGTCTGGAATCGCTCTTATTATGGCCATGAACCTGGAGACAAATGTATTTCAAATTACATTCTGAAAATACAGTGAAACTTGCCATTCACCTACATCAATGGAAACCTGTCCATAATGGGAAAAATAGGTTGGTGCCAGGCTATTCTCTTATAGCGAAGTTTCAATTAATGTTCAAATATTTATTAGATTATCGCGATTACCTAGGATCTCAATCAAAACTTATGTCCGAAGGGTCCCTTTTTTCGTGTCGCAGATATTATGCCTTATGGAGACTGTCATTAAGATCGCTTTCAATTTGGAAGCAGGTCAAGATATGACCGAAATTATCTATAACGATATATATCGATAGCACAAAATATCGATAAAACATCGATATTTTCCATATATCGAAACTTATCGATCGACATATCTGCTTCTAGGAATACCATCAAATATATTTATAAAATTACTCCACTTCCACGACTTGAGTTAAAAAATCGCAGTGTATATTTTGGAAGCTAATTGTAAGAAGATGGAAGCTTGATTTCCGCAAACATGGGTATGATTTTCACCATCAAATTTATTGATCAAGCTTAGCTTTGTTCTTAAGGCTAAGTAGGGCTGAATTTTGTGAACTATGTTTGGTACACTTAGGAAGGACGGGAAAATCAAAATAATGTTAAATAATGTAAAAGCAAAACCTGATAATGGATGGCGTCATTGGAATACAATATTTCGATTCCTCAGTAAACGATACGTTACCTCGATAAATTCATACGACAATATAAGAACCTCTTCTAAGTGATAATAAGTTACTAAAAATATACATAATTCGACTTACTCTTCATGAAGATACTCAATTGTTAAAGAATCATCCTCAACTTGACAAACCACACCAATGTAGGCACGCGGTTCTGTAGTCAACCTCAAGCGAACCAAATCTCCACGAAGCACCGAGGGTCGCTTCTCCGCCAAGCCGGGCACGTCCAAGATAACATTGTTGCGTATAATCTGCACCGTCACCCCCGTCATGTTGTACTGTTGCAGGCCAATCATTTGTGTGACTTCTTCAAGCCATAGCAGGCGATGGAAGTACTCAGCGTAATTTTTAATATTGACGCCACCTTCAAACAAAGACCTGTAAATCACAAATGCAAATATTAATCATCGAAGTAATAGTAGTTCTACTACTAGTTATAATAGAAAATACGTACTTTGTCTGCAAACGATACTGCTGCAACATTCCACCCTCGCCAGTAAACGTTTTCAATCCGTACAGATATACTTTGAAAAAATCGGCAGGTATAGGATAGTGTTCCAAATGTTTAGGTTGATTAACGGGTGGGAAAATTTCAATGTTATCAAGTTGCCAAGTGTCTTTGCGGAATGGACTTGCACCCTCTATAACAGTTTCCTGATGGTCGCCAATTAAAATATCCACATCACGATACATCCACGAGTAGGCAGCGGGATTCTCTGCGGGTTGCACCGTGATACAAATAGGTAGTTTATAGCGGCCCATTGTGGGATCAGATTGATGGAATTTAAGGTAAAAGTCACCATTTTCATCTGTAAAATGTGTATTAATAATAATAGTATGCTACAAATTTATGTGTTTCTGAATTTAGCCTTGTTAGATTTATTGTTAGAATCACGGCTGGTTTTCAATAAATTCAGAGAATGTGGAATTATTCTGCTTGATTTTAGTGATACACAATTTGTCAGCAACGAAATATCGATTTTCAATCTTCAAATATATGGATAATATCGAAATTGTTTTTGCATGTTTTGCTCTTCTGAAAGTTTGTTATTTTAAGAATCTTAAGAAAGTTTCGAATAAAAATTCCAAGTAATAACGGTGTTCCAACTGAATGTTTTTTATTGATAAGCGCGCGCATGTTTTTCATAGAGTTATCCGATGAAGTTATGAGTGGTTATTATATAGATAATAGTAAGCCTTTGTAATAGGATATTTTGTCTACGATTATTAGTTTCCAAAATCGGCTATGGTATAGTCTAGATTATAGTACATTGTACAACTTCTTTGAGGAAAGGGCACTCCATGTAAGTTGTACACCATATTTTCGTATGTATGCATCAAAAGGCGGCTTTGACGAACGCTGAACAAGCATCCGCCAAAATCCTTTGGACCACGTTGGTAGAAGCTACTAATGAGGCGCATTAACACACGTACTTTTGTTTTATAGTCATCCAGGCCTCCTATTATTAAGATTTACTCATTAAGAATACATTGGCAGAAAGAATGCATTTTTCTACTTCTGTTTTATAATAAGCACATTACATTAGCTATTTTGATTAAATGATGATATACACAACCTACTGCTCATTACAGTGTTGGAAGATAAATACATTTCAGTATTGCTTTTCATTACGAAATATCAAATATATATTAAAAATTGTCATGGCCTACTTGTTTACTAAGCAAATAATGCAGTTATGTTCCTATAATATGCATTACATGCTCGTTGTACAATATATTAGGAGCTGCATTTAATAAGCAACTATAGTATTTAACGATACAAAGGTGAAAACGGGAATTGGTCATGCGTTGTTTGTGCGAATCACCCACTAACAGCAAATGCACCAATACCCTTTTACACTTGAGTAGATTTCTAGAATCACAGTGACTGTTGTGATTTCTAGAAATTTGCGTTTGTTGCATTTCTCGTACTTGATTTATATTTAATTTGTTATAACTATATCAGAAACTGACGAAATATAGATTATCGTTATTCATCGCATATGTTAAATCTAATTCTCTAAAAAGCTACCAAAACGAAAGCTTAATCTAATTAAAAGCTAAAACAAATGTTTTAGGAGCTTTAAACACACTCAGCGAAGAGTAATCGTTTGGTTTCAAGAGATTTCAGTCAACTTCGAGAATATAAGTGCAAGAAGACGTATTGAAAAAAAAACTTAATTTAAGAGTCCCGGCACTCCAAAATTGCGTCCAATTTTACTAATTTATGATAATTAATATTTGCATTATTAAGTTAACGCTATCTACATCAACGCACTTTTATTCAAAGAAAAAACGAAGCAAGTAGTGAAATACAACTAAGGTATGGCAAATAATTCTTACTTGGTCTCAATATAAATTGCAAGATACGGTTTGGTGTACGTCGGTCTAAGGTGAGGTAATAATCTGGCAAGGGATGCAAAGCTTGCACTATGATCTGCATCTCGGACTTGCGTTGATTAACAATGGTGAATCCAAAGTCCAGGGAACCACTCCACTCAACAAAACGTTCATATCTCATCTGAAAGAAATTAAAATATTAAATAGTTAAAGTTTTACTAATTCTCACTATTATTCACAATAATTTCTTCCGGAGAAGACGTAACACAGTACAGATGTAACTATGCGAGGTTGGTTGTTAGAAAAGTTATTCTATTGGTGGGTACCGAATTTGTTCTTAGATAGTAGCACCTCTAGGAAGAACACCCCCTATGTTTAGTCAGATCGCTTTATTTTTGTGTGTTTGGTGTCCGTTTGAATCGAAGAAGTCGAAGGATTTTCAAAACATGAAAAATACTTTCGTGTGTTGACTAGATATTAATTTTTGAAAGGCAAATTGGCCCAGAAAATTAAATAACAGCTTGATAAACATTATGGCGACTCTTTAAATTCAATAAAAACAGTTTCTAGGCAGCTTTACTTTTTTGGGAGTGGTCATATTCGGCCATTCTCCGAACACACATGCCTTTAAACATTTTGGAAGCCCGCTCCTTCAAGAAATCATTGTTAAAATCCTTGATATGGTAATGGATGATTGAAGAGGGGAGGTAATGGAGATTTCTAGTAATGTATGCATTTCGAATGAACGAGTAGATAATATTTTGAACCAATATTTGAGCATGCAGCAATTTCATGCAAGATGGGATAAATGCGAACGCACACTAAACAAAGTCATGTGAGGTGTTGTATTGCCGGTTTGCACCTGTTATAGCGCAATCGGCAGAACTTCACGAGTCGTTTCTTGACTGGGGATGGAACCTAGATACACCACCATACTGAGACTAAACAATAGATGGACTCAATTGTAATCGTAAGGAATGCCGCGAAAGTTTGCTTTAATTTTTGCACGAACTTTTTCAATCACTCTCATATTTTAAACTTGCATAAAGTTATGTTATATGATTCTGAACCTAGTTAATTATACGCAAGTACTTAGCATATGATCATATTCTAGGATAACCTGCAAATAAATGTGCACTTTAAGGTTATATTTCAAATTTGTATATTCATTTACGTTGCGTTGAAAATATAACGTGAAGTTGACGCATAACCTAATATAATCCATTGACATAACTTAACTTTCAGCCCATGCACTGCCAAGAACATATATTTGACACTGGTAACCACAACTATCATCTATAAGGAACCTTTGAAACGTTTTAAGGCCAATTAATGTTAATAATAACAAATAATGTAAAATTAACTCACTTCTGCTGAATATATTCCTTCTCTGTCATCATAGTCCACTTGAACGCCTTGCAAATTTTGCAATTTAATGCTCTGATTGACAAAAATTCCATTAATATTCACATGGTTACTGCGTTTTCTTTCACGGACGCTTAAATGGAAATTAAGACGATGTCGAAGACTATCCTCATGTCTCTCAACGACTTCATCGTCGTGAGGACCGCACAGTTCACAACGCTGCATAAATAAACCAGAATTAAATAGTAATCACGATTGACAACTCTGTTTTCAGTTAGTACATACCGAAGGATGCATCGTTCTTCACTCTGGAAAGTTTACTTCCTATATACCAGTCTACGTTGTATTTGAAACTTTGAAAACAAGTGAAACTCAAATAATCAAGTCTAACCTCAAACTACTCGCTGGCGTATGTTGCATGTACGCTGAGCGCAACTCAGCAAGTGCATTTATAACGTAAGCAACGTCTGGGAACGTGTTTGGGGATTTACTGATTTATGTGACTCATTGCCAGATAATCGGATCATCTCAAAATGAACACAATCAAGCCAATAATTACAGTATTAGATATTATGCACGTAGTTAACACGCAAATTGGTAAAATTCACGTATTCAGGTATGTAATTTGAGCATACACATTTATTTAACAATAGAGCTTATTGTTAGTACGAGTTTATGCACTAGTTGTTTAGTCTACGCGTGCATATCACTCACATATCTAATCTTTAATCAGGGATGGTAACAAACACTAGGTAATAAACTAAAATGATTAAATGCTATTGTCTTCATTTTTTTACACTGAATATAATTACTTGTTAGTCATATGATATAT
>JAODAC010047553.1:0-10381 GCA_027575185.1 Mimaenictus wilsoni
AAAATGAAGCTATATTGGCAAGAAAGAAGAAGCATATAAAATGATATTCCGCGTGGTCCACGATGGCCGAACCGCGATGAAGAAGAAGAAGATTATAAATATTACACACAGCAATACCCAACCCTCTACCAAATTTGTTGGTATGGTAAAGTTGACAAGTCTCTTTATTTGGTTTTTGTTAAAATATTGTGTTTTCTGTCAACAACTTTGTTAAATATTGATATATCCGTTCGAGTTTTAGACATTTTCTAGACATCAGACATTATACGATTATCAAAGATGTTATATCAAGTATGGTAAATATGAGTTATGTAACAAAATATATAAGATTGCGTTGTTAATTTTTTTTAACGTTCCAACAAAGGGATTATCTAAATTGTCCGTCACAGATTTGAACGTATTTTTTTGCACGTGTAGGACATATATTGAAATTATTTCTGTTAAAGGGATGTTTCGCCGACTTAAGCCGTTTGTTCGAATATATGTGCTAACTTTTATAAACTAAAAAAAAACTTCGTCGACAAAATTTGAACCAGCAACTATAGACTAATGTGCTGATAACTTCGCCACTCACTCGTAATAAAGAAGTTTGAGAATTAATCAATTTGTGACAAAACTTTGAAAGTGATTTTTGACCCATCGGCACAAATCGACGAAAAATTCCATCAACAGAAATTTTCATCCAAATACGAAACGAACAAATGTGCCTTTTCCCCCCCCCCTCCCTCTTGTAAGTATCAATTAAAAATGTTGTAAATAATGATAACTACAAAAATAGAAATGTTTTGTTTAATTGATGGTCATTAATAGATTCTGGTTCGGATATACTAAAATTACCTAAAATTACCACTGTGTTCGTTTGTAATATAATTTGTTTATTGAGAAGTTTGAAGCGCAAACTCTCAATTTCCATTTCAAGTAGCAATAGCATAGCTAGTTTAAAAAAATTAAACAAATTTAGAATCATCTTGAAACTACCTATCAACCTGAGAAATAAACAATCGCCGAAAACTCCTGCCAAACCCTGTTTTTTTTTTTTATTTTAGTATCGCCACAATATATTCCTTATGGGAATAACTGAATTTTCAGTTGCATGTTTTCAAGAGTGTAGCAAGAGCTATCTTCAATTTCTTAACACCAACGAATTTGTCTTTCAATTTACAATGAACAGTGTTAATTTCATTAGAGTAATACATTCGGTTCAATAATTACTATTTTCGAATGAAATTCCCTATTTAAAAAGTTGTGCTAGCACTATTATTCTATTGTGCTAAGATCACAGCGGTTATATTGAGACACTTTGGGTTTTCGGAAACCCTACTTATGACTCTTCAAAGCACTTAACTTCAAGAGTTACAGGGCATAAAGTTCCCTAATTTCCATATGCTTGATAACAATACGTTGTTTCAATTTCCACTGAATTGGTTTTATACCTAAAAGCCAAGAAAGACTTGAAAAAATAAGCTTGCAATATACTATAAACATGGCACATATATTCACAACATACATTTACAGTATTTAATATTAAATCATTTGAGAAGATGTAGGTTTATTAATATGAGAATAATGTATTTGTTTTCTATTAAAGAGTCGTATGAAATTTAACGATTCACTGTCAAGATGTCTAAAAATAAGCCAATTCATTTGCTGTAGTAATTAAATAATACATCTGCAGAAATTTTTATTGCCATTAAGATTTAAAGTATTCTTAAAAACATCTCATTTTTACATCTGCTAATTAAGTTATACACATAACATGTGTTGATACGATGGTGAAAATGGGTAATACGAGTATAATTGGTAATACAAATCTAAAAACCCCATTTCCTTAAAAATGATTAAAAGAAAGACCTCGGCATAAAGAAGCAATAAAATGTTAACAAAAAAAGTTAAGTTTCCTAAGTGTATTTAGTTGCCTATAGCCCTACAAAACATCACTTTATTTAGATGGCATTAGTACAGCGTACAATGAGCACGTAATCCCATTCTCATTATTTGTATGATTATTATATTTTGCACAAACTTTTTAATCATTAAAAGTCCATTACAAAAGTGATTAAATTCCTATTAGGCACTTGTATGTGTGTGTGTGTGTGCATACTCCGAGGGGGATGGAGGAGAACCGAGAGAAGACAAAATGACGACGTCCATTATTTCCTTGAATATTTAATTATCTCGGTGCGCTCCATCTCGCTTGCCGCTCTCTCCATCTCTTTTCTCTGGCCGCACATCGGCTCTAATCTACATCACATCATCGTGTCTGCATTAAAACACAATGTAATGCAATAAGCAATAATACTTGAATCTTCAAAGTGCATCGCAACGCCCGTTCGCCGACGTACACACACAGACGCTCATACAAAAGATTAATGCAATTATGGCGTTATTGATTTTTCGCCGGCTGTCATTTTCCGGCCCGCGAAGAGATTTGCCGACTTTTCAGCCGAAAACCGACTTAGGACAGACTGTATATCGAAAATAATTAATTCTCATTGTTCCACTTGTTCCAAATGCACAATCGCATTAGAATTTCGAATTAAATCGGAATGATTGAAATTCCACGCCTGAGAGCGCGCGCGCGCATCTCTCAATTCGCGAGTTTGTGCAGTGTTGCCGCATTTTCGTGGCTGCACTACTGCCATCTATGCGTTTAGCGTGGCTTTACGGTTACACGTACACTTAGACACAAATTACATTTACGACTATCCACTACGCAAACAGCTATGGTAAAGACATAGAACGCATTCTAGGAATACCTTTATGATTCTTGTTGAAGCATTTTTATGGTAGTGTGACGTTATCAAGCTACTATGAGTTTCCCTTTTATATTTTAGTAACAATATAAAGTGTTAAAGCCACTTAAAATCTATATTCAAAAGTAGTTATGAAATAATAGCATTTATGTTCATTTTCTTGGCAGTATAAAACCAGAGTACTGGACTTGCAGTGCTGGCACATTTTCATTGTGAAGCACTGCCATCTATGCATTTCATCTTGTAGAATGCTTCATTGGAATGTTTTTACTATTTTAGGTGCGAACTATTTGGAAAACATTTATTTGCCTTCATTCTATGCAGACTTCTCCATTTCATTTTCCATCCATATTTTACTACTTAATTTATTAAGTATTAACTTTTCTGCGTACCAACCAGTATATCTATAAATAACGAAAACATATAAACTAAATCAAAACTAATTATGATATATATTTCCTATAGAGCACAAGCTAGACACAACTGTCAATTCGGGAGTATTACAGTGTTGCCACAAAATATGGCAATATTGCCTCAATGCTACTATGTCCTTTAATAAGCATCCCAGGAATACTTTTGGTGTTTCTTGAACCTTTCCAGAAACATTTAATCACTTTAAATAACTTAAATGCGTTACATCTATGTTGAGATTATCAAAACATATGTGGAAGAATGTATGTGTGTGTGTCATAAATTTGGAGGGAATACATTCCCCACACATATAAATATTAAAAAATAAGAGTATATCATTCAAGTTGCTATTTTTACAGTTGTCACATTTTCTTTAAACTTTAAACTTTGCGAACATATATATGACTAATGTTATTTAATGTGGAAGAACTCATTATTTGAGTGTTTTTTCCGCTTGTGGAATAAAAGTCTTTGGAAAACATTCCTTATTTGGCTCCTTTCTGTGCAGACTCTTCCATTTCATATACTCTTTACTACAATGCCCCAAGTTCGATTATCGGTGGGAATGTATAGTACAACGAATTCTTTATCGACTTCGCCCTTTTATTTCACATTGATATTTTACTAAAACATAAAGGGATGTTCTCAGGATGTTGTGTGTTTTAGTTTAAGGCTATCAAAGCATATAAATATTAAAATATAAGAACACATCTTTTAATTAACGATTTTTGCAGAGATATTCGTTGCCTCGCTATTGCCATCTATCCGTTTAATGTGGTTTTCGAGGCTTACTTACTCGGAACTTTATAATAATAAATAGTTAATGTCAATTCAACTTATTGTGAGTGTTTTGAACATTGGAAAATATTATTTACGTAACCGAAATGAATAAATGTTCAAATCTATGTCTTCAACTTTCTATTCGCATAGTTTCCAGTGTTTTTTTTTTTAGCTTCACTACTGCCATCATAGTGAACGGTTGTACTTTTACTTATTATTAGACATAACTATATTTATTAGTGCCCCGTAATTAAATAAAACGTTTAAGGAAACCAAGTGCATTCCAGGAATGTTTTTGACGTTCAACGAACATTTTTATAAAACAATTGCAAAACATTTCCCCGCCATTTCCCTACGTCATCTCTCGGCAGCCGTTCGCACGCCAAAATGGACGGCAAACTTCGGACACAACATTCTTCGCATTTTATTTTTATTAGTCGGTTATTAAGTGAAATGCGCGAGAACAAACGCGAGCAATTAAACAACGCTGGCGCGGAGACGGTGTGGAAAGAATGGCGGAAAATTAAGCAACTTTTCTCATTTCTCTCGACGCCTTTTCATTCGCATTGCTTTCGTCTTTCGAGTAGTTTACGTTTAACTTTGGTCATCAAACTTTTTCCTGTCGGTTTTTGTGGGCTTTTTTCTTGGTTTTCCTCTCTGTTTTCCCGGTTTTTTCTTTTCTGGGGCGACCGAAGGTGCCTGAAACAGTGGCAATGAGAAGGAGACGGCGTTGGGAGGACAAGTTATATCAAATCAAATAATAAGTGAGTAATGGAGTTTTTATTGACTGTTTGTTGGTTTCATTAAAATGCGATTTCAAGGCAGCCCGTTTGAGTCGAGCTGAGAGCGTGTCCTTACCATTTTGTTTGAATTAGCAAAACATGTTGTAATAGGTTGATGGTTTATTATACAATATCAGTTAATTGCGCGTGTTTATTATGTTTGATGACATGGTTGAATTGAAATTTTTGTTATTTAGTTATTTCGTGGGCGCTGATTTGCATGCTGCTGCCATTGCTTATTAATGTTTTGCGTATTTTTGTATTTAAATTACATATAATTTATGTATATTGTATTAATTTACTCATGCTAGTTTTTTTATTATTATTTATTACCGAACAATTCAAATGAAATGTGTTTTGTCTAACTTTTTTATATAACAATAACTGATTTATCTACATTTATAGTGTTTTTTTGAATGGAGAACGATTAATAAATTGTTAGAAGGTAATGCCAACTACTAATCATATTTAATTGTTTAATCTGACTTTCAGATATCGTTAAGTTTATGAGGTATAAATATGTTCATCTTTCATATTCTACAACTTAGTATAAGTATTTGCAATTGTTCTTAGTCATGTAATTACGTACACAATGAAACCTGCCGCAAGTGGAATGTTACGGGACCAACCATTTTGTCGGTGGTTGTACGCGTCCCCCTTGTTTTTTTTTTTTCTTTGAAAGTAAGGCGGGCAAAAAGCAAATAAAACATGTAGTTTTATTGGTACGTATTGCTATAAAAGCGGCAAAAAACAAACTTACAAGTATCCAGGAGTGGGGCGGGGGGCTTGGATTGCCTTTCACGGATATGTGGACGGGTTCCGCATATTGCAAGTCAACGAACATTGCATAAGTCTCGTAAACCAACGGGCTTGAAAAATGTTCCGTTGTAGGCAACGTAAACAGAAGAAGGTTCCATATACAGCAAATTTCACAAGACCAGCAGTCGGTAACGGGACACCGAGTGACTAATGTATAAATTTCAGATTTTGATTTAGTGACGTTTGGAGAAGGTCACTGCGCATTGATGCTTATAAATTTCTCCGTGAATTGTTAATTTAAATTTGTTGCTATTATAAATAAATTGAAATGATCTGTTTTGAAAATATTATTTAAAAGAGTAAAATCGGAAAAAAAAGATTCTATCGTTAATGGTAGCCACTTCTCGGGTAATTTGAATTATTAGTTCTTCAGCTTCATTTGATAAATTTGCCAAATATTTAAATGGCTAGATAATAACAAAATTCGCTTTATTTTACAAACCTGTATATATAAATCAACCTTTATTGGCATATCTTCTTAACTTCCTAACCTAACTTCCTTCTTCCATCTCTCTACATCTATTTACAAACTTAACAAAATATTGTTAGTAACAAATATTAGCAAAATATTATTATTATTTATTAGCACAATAAATACAATAAATACACCTTCACTCTTCATTCCTGTACATTCTCCCGCCTCGTAAACATCCCCAGTCTAGCCTCCCTTCTACTCTTCTCCTTTACTATCGCGGACACCCGGCGACCCCCTCTCCCTTTTCTCCTAACCACCTAATGATCACATTCCCTCCCTCTCGCATACATCTCGCCCATTCCTGATTCATTCCCATGCATTTCTCTGCTAAATGCTCCCACGTATACCATCCCTCCTCGCATAGCACACACTTTATGAATTCGTCTCCGATCCAAACTTTCCAAACTCTCTCTTCCGAACCACACCTTGCTCGTGCCAGGGTCACTTTTTCCGTCGCTCCCTTTCCTATGCAGCTAATATATTCCGGTCTCCTGCCCACAGTTTGTACTGCCTGGTACGCTGGGTTATAGGCGCTTCTCTTAATGCGGCTTTATTACAAGACTGAAACGCTCTGCAAAAGAATTCCAAACGTATTACTTTTGGGTTGCCTTGTACATCAATTTTCAAAATAGAGGAACTCAAATATTATAAAATTGTATTCATGTATGTTCCGAGACAAAATCGGAACTATTCATAAGCCATAAATAGAATGCCATTTGCAATATAATAAGGTTATTATATGTTATGTTCGTGGAATCGATTATATTAAGTTAATAGGTTCCTAACTATTATAGTTATTATCTCATCGATTACAATCTTTACTTATTTACGATCGACAGTCTTAATGTTGGGTATTATTCTAATATTAACGAACTTTGTAAGAATGGCAGAAATAAAATAATAGGCATGAACCAAATTGAAGTCAACAAAAAGAGGTCATTATGGACAATTTAATAAACATAATGAGTTTAAGAAAATTGCAATATGAAGAAAACAAGCCTTGTCGATCGTGGATTCGTCCTACTTTTAGCTTTAAGAGCTAAATCAGTGATGCACAAAATGGAGTCCGTAGTCACGTAGTGAAGGGATGAGCAATCTGCGGCCCGCCGAACATATTTGTGCGACTCGCGGGCTACGAATGATTCAAGAGGGACCCTACATGTCTGCATTAAGTAAAATGTTGCCTTGTGGCAAAAAATGTTAATATGCTGCTGTAGAAAAAGGTTACTCACCGCTGCCTAGAGCATCGCCATATAGTTTCGATAAAATCGCGAAAATCGCAAATTCATTACTTATATTGTGACTATTCCACATAGTCTCTCTTGTTAGACAGGGGCAAATTTTGTCGCAAGTCTCAGGCGGGAAGATTTGCTACAGTCTTAGGTAGACAATATTGTACCCTCCATACTCCCGATCGTGAGGGAGTATGGAGGGTCCCTCTTGGAACATGTGGACCTACATACTCGTTTATACATCATAACCCTGAACACAACAACTATAGGTTCCGAGAGAACTAAGGTTTTTTTAATAAGAGCCGCGAGGATAAATGAATAAAAAATATAGATAAAAAAACTAACCAATACGTTTTTGAAAAAGATAAAATAGTACTTATTCTATATCAATCTGCGACATTCTCAAAAAAAAAAACAGTTAAAATTTGTATTAAATTTACTCCAAATTTGACCATATCACATCTTACAATCAAAGAAAGAAAAACCGACGATATTTTTCCGAAAGCCAAATAAATTAGATGAAACTTTTCGACGAGGTACCACTCGTCCTAAGTTCGCGGAGAAGTTAATGCAACTCAAACAATAAAAGCAGCTAAAAACATGAGCGCGAGGGATTGGCCAAAAGTATGTACTACTCGGTTTTTCCCTTCTTTTGGCCGAAAAGAAAGAGGAACTAAATCCCTTTGAATTGAAACACTAAAACACTCGTGCCCACTCACAGACACACACATCCTTACGCAACACACCTACATATATATACTAGCACAGTATACGCACTCACACAGAGTTCCCAAGATAACAAACTCGAAAGCACAGGGCAATGAGCGTATCCCCATGGGTACGCGTACTTCAGGGAGGCCTTTTATGTTCCTCCTACCCTGTTTCCTCCAGGTCCTACACAAGCCTCCTCTACGCCCCTCAAACCCCTCCACACCAGTACTCCCAACAATCCGCTGGTTCAAGGCTCAAGGACGCCGTCCTTAAATCCACTATCTGCACACGCATGGCTTGCGTTCGATGTGTATTTCTCCATGTATGACTGGATATGTGTGCGTGTATGTGTGTACGTGTATGTGGGTGAGCATTAGTGTCCTCTGGGAAATTTATCGAACTTTATGCCTAATAGGGAAGGCATGGGGTGGTGGAGACGGGTGGGGTGCTGGAATTAAAGTTAAATCAACGCTAAATATTTGTATTCATATAATCAACCAGGAGGGCGAACAGAAATAGGGAAGGAGAAAGGAAGGTCATAAACATAAAACGAAGGGCAATTGAGAGATGAAACATGACTTTATTGATTCCACTTTAGCGTTATAGCCTAGCCCCCTTTACTTTTTTTCCAATTTTATATTCCTATGACTAATTTTGGGAAAAATAGGAAATCATCGATTTTTTTTTTTAATTTTGGAAATATTTGTTGAATCAGAATAACTTTTTCCGTGGCTGTATGTGTAAAATGTGAATGTAGAATAACAAGAAGTGCAATTATTTCTGGTTCTCTTTTGTGCGTTGTTTCCACTTTGCGAGTGGTATGATGAAGCTGACGGGGGCGGCGGGGGTTGGAAGCCTGCGGGGGGAAGGTAGGTGGGAGAGAAGAGCCTGGATGGGCGAATCAGGCATAGAGCGAGTAAAATTTAATTAAAAAGTTGAAATTAGTTTTTGTTGTAATTTAGCATTTTTAGATTTCTTTCCACTGTGTTTCATTTTATGATCAAACTTTCAGAGTAATTAAATGTAACGTAAATGTTAAATATTAAATTTATGTTTATTAGTTCTACATTTTAAATTTTATTGATAAAGTTACATTTTATAATGTTATGTTATCGTAATTTCATTAAATGTATTATTAAAATTTACGATTGTTACAGTGTGGGCTTTTAGTGTTTCAATTTTTAGCTCTACACATAGAGATGGCGGCACTTTAAATGCTGTTGTGAATATTTATTGAAAGTGGCATAGAAAAACGCCGCCTTGCATTAGTTAAAGAGAAACATTTACGTATTTCGGTGAATATATGTTTTTAATGCATTAAATTTGACTTATAAAAGTATTGACCCTAATCTTTAACAGTCCTTATATTTTTAAAATCTACCAGAGAAACATTCTAGTATCAGTTGGTGAAATTAGAACATGATTTTGGAGATTATTGTTCTAATAACATAGATGGCGCTGCTTACATGCCATAAGGGGGAAAACATAAATTTATAAAAATTTACTTTTTAATTGCGACTCCATCCAAAAACAATAAATAAGTAGTATCCATGTCAAGTAAGCATCTCTTCACGCAGGGTCTCTTCACTCCTTGCGCCTCTATGTGCTCGGCCCCGTGCGTTTTAGCCTCTTTACGCACGGCGCCATGCTTAAAGGGGGAAAACGCACAGTGCCTCTTTGATTGATATTTCAATGTTAGCCTTGGTGTGTAAACAAAAGGGGCATATTGCGCCCTCAAGAATGCTAACTTCTGTTCGTGCGTAATATGCAGTTTATTCCTCTTGTTACTATATACTATTTCGTATGTATGCACGGAAAGAAGGTTTTCCCACACGCTGGGGCCGGTGGAAATATGCGTTTAGTATTGCATTAAAATCGTTAGGTGTTTCAACATTATTCCAAAAGTTTCTACATTAAGAAGACGTTTGAACAAACATTTTTTTTTAATATACGAAAGGATAGCCGAACAATAGTCGTGTACAAACGATTATGGCTGCTGCCAGCGGCACTCAATACCCTTGAGCCTCTAGCTGCTTGCCAAAATCGCTGTTTCCATAGTGGTATCGTTATACACTAATGTAATTCTGTAATCACGAAAAATGTTTACGGAATGGAAGGATTTGTAAACTTAAATTGTATTTAATTTATCAAATTTTACTATTTTTACAAAACATAATTTTTACAAAGTTGTAGTGAATAGTCTTCTACGTAGAAGACTGAAATTAACCCTTTGGAATCGTCCTACCGTCGCCCGAGTAATACCTATGTGTACTCGGTCTAATAACAGCGCTGATTCGACGTAGGACTGCGCTTCGTTTTCGTCTCGCGCGCATTGCTCCACGAGTAGGGATGTCAAAAAAGTATCGGTATCGATAAGTATCGATACCACGTGTCGATACTTATCGACTTTTATCGATA
>JAODAC010047564.1:0-10380 GCA_027575185.1 Mimaenictus wilsoni
TCTTGGATGTTCATCCTCCACAGCTAATGCCGACTATAGGTACTTGTAAGTATTGATGATAGATAAAATACGAATAGAGTACTTACTGGACTCACGCATAATAGTGCTATGACCAAAATTATAAGATTCATGTTAAATGATGTTGCTTAAACTGTGTGCAAGTTTGTACAAATGTGTTATAGAATTATAATTATTTTAAGTAAATTATGTTCTTTAAATATCAATGATATGCTTATGAATATTAATAATGTGGGTATGTCATTCTGATGTTTTTAGTATTTAATGTGATAAAGAACTGCAATATGATATTTGTACATAGGTATTTGAATGATAAGCTAAAAAAGGGGGAATTGCATTTAACAATAAATGGAATGTCTAGGCATATTTGGCATAAATAACTTTTTATAAGAACAATGACTTTTAGACGATGCATGACAAGTTTATAATTGTTGAACTCAATTTTGACATTGGGTATCTTCAACATTCAATTTTGTATATAGGAAAAAATAGTAGATTCTGTTAATGCCAAGGATCTAAATGATTTTAGAACTTATTTTCTTGCCCACGTCTTGTCCTTGATACAATAATAATAATGGAAATATCTGCAGTATTATGCATGAAAATCCATGATTTTTTATCCAGGGGACATCGTGCTCCTCTTATAATGTAAAGATCCATGATTTAGAATGATCGGAAATGCATGATTATTGCTTTGCGCGTTAGCGTCTTGACGAGATTATGTCCCCGCGATTTGTAAGATCACCGAGCCTTATTCAAAACTTGATCAGCAAAGTAAGTCCGATACACCGACAAGTTACGGCGACAACAAACACAACTTACACGACACGAGAATGTAGGAGAAATGGTGGAGAAAATAGAAGTTCCTTGTTTGCATTCTAGATACAAAGTGAATATATTTACAGAATATTTACAAGACGAAGCCAAAGCTTCGCAGAAAGGGGTGAAAATGGCGAGGGGCGCAAGCAACCATGCGCAGTCTGGGGGAGGCTAGCCACGCGATCTGCCGCGAACAATTATCAATATGTGTGTGTGGCTCTCCACGGCTATGCAGTTTTGTCTGCCTATAATTAGGCTTGTTTTTAAATCCATTTTTGGGGGGGATTAGTCCCGTGTTTTCCTCATTTTGTTTGTTCATATTCTGTGTGTTGGGATTTTCCACTTTTTTCGGTCGTGTACTAGTTCCTTCCAGTTGATTATCCCTGCCTTTTTTATCATTTGCTATATCATCTCACCATCTGTTCCTTGGTCACCCTCGTTCTCTCTTCGATTTTGGAAACCAGTTCATAATTTGCTTTGCTGGTGCTGTTTCTGACATCCTCCATGCATGCCCTAGCCATTCTGCTCTTCTTTGCTTTATTTTTCTGAGTAGCAAATCATTTTCAAGATTCTCTTCTATTTCCTTGTTGATTCTTCATTTTTTCTTTAGTCGTCAAATGCCGCGAACGGAAGGGTGATATGGGCGTTCTAATATAGGTTTATATTTGATTGATTGTGTATTTACGAGTATATAATAATTGACAACCACTGCAAGCTAGTCCCTCAACGTTCGTTCATGATCTCTACACATTCGGGAGTATATATGTGTCTTTCATTTCATTTGTAACACCGGTATGTTAATTCAACGACGGGGTCGCCGTCGATACGTTGGCCTAACGGTGATCTGATGAAAAGCGAACAATAATTCATTCTTTAACTAACGACCCAATATATCACATTCCGCATTTTATGATATAATTAATTTCAAAACAAGATCACTTCACCGTAAGCTGATGTTATCTATGCTAATAATAATTTCGTCCTTATATGACAAAATTCAAATTCATTGTCAGTAACCTTCACATGGTTTCTAAGCTCTAAATGACGCATATGTTTATGTTATGGGAAATATTTGTTATCAGAACTATTCAAATAATAGTTGTTATGTAAGTTCCCGATTATTTGCGCATATATAAAACAGCGTTCGTGTTATATTTAATTATATTGCAGTTGAATCACAATCATGAAGGTCCTCATTGTGTGTTCTGTTGCTTTGTGCTTCCTGCAGGTAAGTATATTGTACATAAATGAAAATTATAAGAAGATCTATTCACTTCTCCATTCATTCGTCAGTTATTATTGTTTTAATTTAAGGTAATTTCTGCTGATTACAACGAAGATTTTACCATCCAGCAAACGGGATGTGTCTTGGAAAAAACGCCACCACTTTACCGCCAGATTGATAATCTTAATAAAAGTCCAGCCTGCGAGGATAGCCAGGCGTTAGTTGATGACATCAATGAATTGTACAAGGAAGTTGATGAATTCATTCCTGATCAATTCCTCCAATCAGTTAATCAACGTTTGGAGAAAATTGCACAATATGAGAATACTTTGAAGAAGGCTTGCCCAAGAATTTACGGTCAGGTAGAAGGTATCAAGAGTATCCTTAATGCTATTACTAAATGTTACAACTTGTAAATTTATTTACTGCATTATCTTCACTTTCCCAAATAAAAAAAACTACTGAACATTACTTTAGATGTATAGTTCTGATTTGGCATGTCAAAGGTACCCGATAATTCCGGTTTACACGGTTTTCCGCTTTGTCAGTTTGGGTTAATCCGGGCTTTTACTTTCAAGGGTTTAACTAGGATTTTCGTAAAAGTCGGTTTCTATACCAGAATCAGCAGATCTTGAAAGTATCAGGTTCCGAAACCAGTATCGACGCGGTTGCGTCCCACTACTAGATGATGCTAAACATTCTGTTTCTTGAACCGGAATCGAAGCGAGAACGCCCCACTATTGCGTGATTCTGTTTCCAAACCGAAATCGTGGCGAGTCGTCCCACTATTGTAGCTTGATTCTGTCTCCAAACCGAAATCGAGGCGAGTCGCCCCGCTATTGCTTGATTCTGTCTCCAAACCGAAATCGTGGCGAGTCGCCCCGATATTGCTTGATTCTGTTTCCAAACCGAAATCGAGGCGAGTGCGCGAGAGCTTGTTGATATTTGTTACTAAAGAACAGGGATTAATTGCTTTCGCTATTGCGGCACGTATCAGCTCGTGTTTTAACATGTTTATTTGTAGTACTAGCGAACAAAGCCTCCAATCTTTCCTCACATTGACCAGTGATTCTATTTCATGCATATTTGGAAAAATGAGAATAGCCATTCTCTTTGAGAATACTGGTAATTGAATTTATCTTTTTCCACATTTTTGTGTCTATTTTTTTTTATGGCGGGGGCGAAAAAAAAATCTGCTAGGCACACGATATATCCTCGAAAGGCGGGTACGTGTGTACCGTTCAGATACCAAGGCGCTGTCCAGATTTGCGTGGTTATGTGAGGTTGACCAAGTCTATGTTTTGCGACCCAGGTGTTGGTGTCTACTCACTAAAAAAAAACCCTGATGCGGCATCACCCCAAAGGGCTTTAGCACATCTAGTTGGAAATATACAACCGAAAAAGAAAAGAAATTCATTCAAATCGAAACATAAAGAAATTCCAAAAATAAAATTAAATTAAACTTGTGAGTTATTAAAATATCAAAATAAAATATTCTATTACAAAACAAAAGTAATTTTCTCCAAAACTCTTCAAACTAAAATGACACTCAAAAAAAAAACATAAAAAAAAGCTCTGCGACTCGAACATGACACAACACTCGTTCGTATCATATTCGAATCCCAAGGCTCTTAAGAACATTCAATACAAAAACATTCTCCCTTGAATCGCGAAGAATCTCCAAACTCCACTTATCCGGCCTCCCGCTTATGCCAATAAGTCGGCGGCATTGAAATATATGCGGCACGGTGAGAAACTCTCCACAGAAACTGCAAAGAGGTCTCGGTGAACGTGACAACAGATAGGCATGCGTAGAAAAAATGTGACCGATGCGCAAACGGCACCAGGCCACCTGCTGTCTACGGGGAAGAGCCCCCTGCTCAACCCCGGCTAATGGTTGTATACCAACCAACTGGCTACGGGTGCGCTCCCAGCGACATTGCCACTAGGTCCGGATTAAACCCTTTATGTGGGTCCTACCGTCCTACAAGGGCACCCGGATACCCTGATCGGGAGAGCCACTGAAGGAACGATAGGCCGCGATTTGCAATTATTTGAAAAAGACTAAAATCGCCACCATTCACTTTAATTTAAAAGCAATTCACATACCCACATTATATCTTCAAAAAATCATTCATATGCAAATATATGTTAAAGACAGTTCAGCGCGACAGTAGGCAACCCAAGTATCAACGCATACGACGACGTCCGGTCATGACCGAGGACGTGCGAACATCGTCGAGGGTCGCCGATGTTCAAAGTCAAACCTCAAGGTCTTTTCGGAGAACTTATTGTAACGCTACTAGCGAGAGAACGCGAAGTGCGCGTCGCCGGCGGCAGTTGGTCTTCAGCCGCCTTGCGACGCAGTTGATGATTAGTCTGACAGTCTTAATGATGCACTGTCTTTGTGTATAATATTGAAAAACTGCTTATCATTATTTTTTGTCAATTTCCTTAAGGGATATCTCTTATTTAATTACTAAAGATAGCCTATAACACGTTTAAGAACTGCAAAAGATAATTTACTGATTATTCTTAAAGTTACTAAGCTTATACCATAGGCAACCCAACACACATGTATGTTTTAAAAGTTTTATATATTAAAATTGCATTTTAATCTCACTCAACATATCCCACTCACAATCTATATCTTAAATTTAAACTGGATAACCGTCGATGATTAATAAATTATTAACGATTTCTGAATTAAACTATGCAAAACAGTTCAAACAATAGTTTTGACTTCCATGCGTGAACAAATACTTTTCAAAATGATTCTAGAAGGCCTGTAGGTGAACTACCAGGGTCAACAAAGGCCTTTGACCCTCGGTAACACAGACTGAAAATATATTCATGCCTTTTTACGTTTTTCTATACTACTATGAATATTTTATCACTTGCAATAACCCACAACATTTGAGTCATCTGATAAGAGCGTTTCCCTCGGTAGATACAAACAAAAATACGAATAAAATATACCATTTGAAAAATTAACTCATTGAATCACTCAATTAGCGATGATGAACTCGTTCAAGGACTTGAAACAGTTCACGTGCATAAAACACAACCGTACCTGATAGCTACTCGATTGCAATGTGGTTTTTGATTCAATGCGATGCATCACTTCCAGCTATAAAAAAAACGGTGTCCTTTTTCAACGTGAGCTTGGTATTTGATTATGTTTGAAGGAGGGACAGAGAGCAGCAGCGTCCAGCAGTGCCTATCTATGTCCAAAACAGACAGTACCATAACAAACGCTCTCAGACGGTGGCAAATTCAGCGTGAACTAACGTCGTCACGGTGTACACGCGTGGTTCTGTCTTTTTTTAATTGGATCTGTTCGTCGGTTGGATCGTCGAGCGTTCAATTTGCTCCACTCATTCAAGTTGTGCGCGTTCAATGTCGCGAATCGCCAAAAATTGTGCCAATTTCTCTTTACTAATAACGTAAAGTGTATTCTTTAACATCATTTTAATGTTAACTTAGTTTTAATTCTAAAACTTAAAATAACAACTGAAGCATAAAAAAATAAAATTAAAAAATAAAAAAAAATAAACGTTGATAAATATAAAGCAAGATGGAAGAACATAGTATGAAGGAAATCTCAGCGGAACCAGAGTTTTTGAAAGGATTCAGCATGCACAACAGCAGTACGGAAAAACTTCGTCTGACGTATTTGTCACATTGCGATCCCGTCGATATCGAGTTTCATGACTTGTGCTACAAAGTGCCAATGGGCAAAAAAGGTCAGAATGGTTTCATTGTATGTTAATTTATGTGTATATATATATGCTGGTCATATTAGATAATGACGAAATATTGATATTTTCTACTTTCGTTATATCGATATTTAAATATCGATTCTAAATTTCGATAGATCGATATTTTCTGTATGTCTTGCTGAGTAATGTCTACTGTGGTTATTAGCTTTGTTCAATTCCTTTTCAATATTGTTGGTTATATTTATGAATCAATTCTGGCACCATAACCATCTTTGGGTCTTTTTGGTCTCATCAGTTTTATTTTTCTAGTTGTAAACCATTCCACTCTTCGACACGTTATCGCTCTCCATCCTAGTCCAGCAAATATCAGCTGCATCCTTTTGAACTTGGTCTAGGTATCGCAGTTTCGACCTCCTTGCTGATTTTATACACATTGGTTGCTGTGTTGTTATCAGTTTTGTTGGACATGTACCACACATATGTCAATGGGCAAAAAGATGAAAATGATTACATTGTACAATAATTTATGTATATATACTAGACATCTTAGATGATGACGAAATATTGATATTTTCTACATTCGTTATATCGATATTTAAATATCTATTAAAAATTTCGATATATCAATGTTATTTGTATGTCGTGTCGAGTAATGTCTACTATGTTATTAGTCCTATCATATTCTTTTTCAACGTTGTTAGTTATATTTATCAATCAATTCTGGCACCATAACTATCTTTGGGTATTTTTTGGGCCTCATCAGTTTTATATTTATAGCTGTAAAATAGTTGTAAACCATTTGACTCTTCAACACGTTATCGCTCTCCATCCTCGTTCAACAAATATCAGCTACATCCTTTTGAACTTGGTCTAGATATCGCAGTTTCGGCCCCTTTGTTGATTTTATACCCATTGGTTGCTGTGTTGTTATCAGTTTTGTTGGACATGTAACAATACATGTGTCAATGGGGCAAAAAAGATGAAAAAGATTACATTATATAATAATTTATGTATATGTACTAGACATCTTAGATGATGACGAAATATTGATATTTCCTACATTCGTTATATCGATATTTAAATATCTATTCAAAATTTCGATATATCAATGTTATTTGTATGTCGTGTCGAATAATGTCTACTATGTCATTAGCTCTATCAAATTCTTTTTCAATGTTGTTAGTTATATTTCTCAATCAATTCTGGCACCATAACTATCTTTGGGTATTTTTTGGGCCTCCTCAGTTTTATATTTATAGTTGTATAATAGTTGTAAACCATTCGACTCTTCGACACGTTATCGCTCACCATCCTCGTTCAGCAAATATCAGCTACATTCTTTTGAACTAGGTCTAGGTATTGCAGTTTCGGGCTCCTTGCTGATTTTTATTGCCTATTGATTGTTATGTTATTATCATCTTTGTTGAACATGCGTTCGATGTATCATAGTCCTCGGAGAGTTCAGTATTGTAGCGTCTTCTCCATATTCCTTCCTCACACTTACCTCCATAGATGTGTCTTAGAATTGTACGTTCAAATATTGCAAATATCGTCGGCCTGAGTGTGTATCCATGCTTTTGAACCATAGCTTAAGACGGGTCTTATCAATGTTTTGAATATTTGACACTTTGTGGCTTTGTGGCTTTAATTATTGTATGATACGCCCGCTAAGTATCAAACTCAAATAAGTTTTGTTTGCTAGGAGTAATTTGTACTTGTGTTCTGCGCTCTTGACGTTATTTGTAGTTATTAGGGACCCTCGACCATATTAGAAACTAATTACTTTTGATTAGAACAAGAATTTATTTTGCTATACATCCGCCGGGATTCAATCCGGGGACCTTGGTCAACAGTTATCGTATATAACGGTGCGCCATTAGACTGGGCATCGATGTTTAGGTATATCGAACTGTTGGGAATTAGCTAATATCGGGTATACGTTAAAAACATGTACATTAGGGATGCGCTCAGAATATTCCAAAGGGGGTGATCCACATGCAAGGGTTTTTGGGACTTGGGTCACCGTTGGTCAATAGATCTCATCCCTCTTGGGGAACTTCCCCCGGCCATGGCTTTCACTTTGAAAGCAAATCAAGAATTGAACGAAATTCTCGATATTGATATTTATCGAATCACAACTTGTCGTGAACATTTAATTGACGGGTCGACGAGTGACCCATGCACTAATTTCAAGTGACCCAATTTTGTTTAGAAACCCTCCATCCTCCTCCTCTCACTTTTTCCCTTTACTGCGGCGATAGTCAGACATACTCTCTTTTTGTGACGGCACCTATCAATGATCCAAATGATCTTTTAATATCCAGATTGTTGTTGATTTTGACCCGCAGCCAATAAAAGTTTTCGATTCTAAATATATACAGTGAAGTAAACAGAAAAAAGGGTGCAAAGCAACATAATAAAGTTGAAAACGAAAATTTTCTAAAATAGTGCCTTTTGAAACGCTATAAACGAAAGGTTTATCAAGAGCGGATTAAAATAATCTTTACATCATATTGAAATAGAGTTGAGGAACAGTTTGTCACATATTCCGTTTTGATAACATAATATTTAATATACTCGATATAGATATTTATCGAGTCGATAAAATATTGATATTACTCCTTTCTTATTATATGCGTTATATTTGTTTAATATTCTTTATATATACAAGCTGTGAATTGTGGGTCACTGAATGACCCATTAACTAATTTACATATTTGCACATTTTTATTATGGGGACATCCCCTCCACCTCTCTCCATCCCCGTTACTACGACAAAGGCAAAAATGCTCTACTTTTGCGACAACACGTTTCACTGACTCAAACGTTCCTTTATTGCCCAGTTTGTTGTTGATTTTTGATCCACAGCCAAAGTAAGTTGTCGACTCTTGATAAATACACTCAAACAAATGGATAAAGTATAGGGAACAACTTTTTTCCATTAGCATACCCTTGAACACCATATTTCTTAAATTAGCAGTTCAAAACTTTCCATTTATGAGACAGCGAATATGTGGAGACAATAATTTTAATATTGTGCAATCAAATAGTTGCGGTTATACACACATGGATTTTATGGTTGATATTTTTAATTGGATTTTATATTTCATCAACAAAATTTGATAGCCTCTTATTACGAAACAAATTTATTGCCATATCTGATATTTATTCGCATATCTGATTCTGTCTGGAAATGCAATATGATAATAATGTATATCGAAATAGAATCTAGGTTACTTTTTTTATCTTTTTGATAAAATTTAGCAGATGAAAACACAAATCTGCTCGATAAATTTAGCCAACAAGAACGCAAATCTATCCGGTAACATTTAGCAAACGAAAATGCAAATCAAGGTCAAAGATTTGCGTATGGAATTCCACGAATACTTTTTTTCCATAGATGACGGGACAAACTAATCAAATTATTTACTACATATAAAAAACTGGACATTGACCGTTAGAACGTTTTATACATTGTGTCGAATCGTATGATATTTAATCATAGACTTATCACGTGATGTTCCCATTTTATTTTTGATTAGCTGAATATTTCCTATTTGTAATATATGTCATTAGATTAGCTTTTTAAAACGTATCAAATATATTTTATTGTTTATTGAGAAATACACTTTGTACCTTGAATGTTTGTAAAACGAGAAAAATGTGTTTATCGCATAGAATGCAGCAAGTGGTTGATTATTATGACAACTTCTGATTATAGCTTCAAGTATACATATTTATCTACCTACTAATTAGTCATTTGCTGGGTATTATGGTTAATTTCTATCAATATGTACGTGTACTAAGCAAGTGTAATACATATGAGAATGCATATGGTGCTAAAGAGAAAAGTAATGGTTGGGTCAGTAGGTATCACATAAAACGAAAGTAATTAGTGCAATTTACTTTACGTGAATATCAAATGGTAGTTACAGAATCAAACATTGGTAATCGTTAAACGTTTAATGGCAAATCAGGGATTTTAAACATTTGTTTATTTGAAATATCAAATATTTATTTAATTTCTATTGATTTATAACTAACAACATTTGAAAACAACTTGACCATATTAGAAAAGTCCAGAAGTTTGAAATTATTGACGCCATAAATAGTTAAACAATGATCAAATTTTCTACAAAAAGTGTAATTGTTTAAAGTTTAAATAGCGGCAAATTTTGAGAAATACTGTTGTATTGAAAAGGTTGTATGATAACATTTCAGAATAAATATTTGCGACAACGCTAAAAATATTTAAGCAAACTAATAGACTCGTAAAACGTGGAAAGTGACTAATGCAACGAAGTCAGTTTTCGATATTGCATCCGCGTAGTTAAGTCGCAAAACAAATATACTCAATTTGAGTGACTTATTGCAACATTCTTGCAAATTTTACAATTCAAAGTTTAAAGTTTAAAGTTTTCTTCTGCAAACCGAATAATATGAGCCGACCGTTGGGCCCGTATCCCAAAGGTCGCCGGTTCAAATCCGGTCGGAAACTTCAAATTTTCTCTTTCCATGCTAAATTTCAATTTCAATTAATTAATTTCTTTGCAAAAATTCATTAATTGTGTGCTAAATGATTACATGTTCTTCTTT
>JAODAC010047575.1:0-10379 GCA_027575185.1 Mimaenictus wilsoni
TCTTCCTCTATAAATGTTATGAATATGAATATGTCATGGAATATACCAATATCGGAAATTGTCAAATTTGGAGGACGGAATTTATACGGCCTCATCTAAGAGATTCAGCAACTTTTCAAAGATTTAGATAGTGTTATCTTACCATGTGATTGTGATATCAATTTGGGATTAACGTCATTGTATTAAGAAATTCTTCCTGTATAAATGTTATGAATATGAATATGTCATGGAATATACCAATATCGGAAATTGTCAAATTTGGAGGACGAAATTTATACGGCCTCATCTAAGAGATTCAGCAACTTTTCAAAGATTTAGATAGTGTTATCTTACCATGTGATTGTGATATCAATTTGGGATTAACGTCATTGTATTAAGTAATTCTTCCTCTATAAAAGATGTGAATATAAATATGTAACGGTATGTACCAATATCGGAAATTATCAAATTTGATGGACGCTATTTATACGAACTTTCAAAGCAACTTTTCAAAGTTTTAGATAGTGTTATCCTACCATGTGATTGTGATATCAATTTGGGATTAACGTCATTGTATTAAGCAATTCTTCCTCTATAAATGTTATGAATATGAATATGTCATGGAATATACCAATATCGGAAATTGTCAAATTTGGAGGACGGAATTTATACGGCCTCATCTAAGAGATTCAGCAACTTTTCAAAGATTTAGATAGTGTTATCTTACCACGTGATTGTGATATCAATTTGGGATTAACGTCATTGTATTAAGCAATTCTTCCTCTATAAATGTTATGTATATGAATATGTCAGAATATACCAATATCGGAAATTGTCAAATTTGGAGGACGGTATTTATACGGCCTCATCTAAGAGATTCAGCAACGTTTCAAAGTTTTAGATAGTGTTATCTTGCCACGTGATTGTGATATCAATTTGGGATTAACGTCATCGTATCAAGCAACTCTTCCACTGTAAGGGGTATGAAAATAAATTTATAACAAGATATACAAATATCGGAAATTGTCAGATTTGTTCGACGAAATTTGAGAAAATCTGAAACTTTTCAATAATCTACATAGCGGTTTAATGGAATTTACAAGTATCCGAAAATCACCAATTTGTTGGGCGGAATTTATAGGCATCATTAAATTAAAATTCCAATTTTGCATCTAGGTTTTGTCAGACTTGGTTTAGAGAAATGGTAAGCACTATTATATTAAGCCGTTCTTCCTCTAATTATAGTGAGAGTATGAAATTGCGTTCGTATAAATGTCTCTACCAAAATGAATCGTTAAATATCGACTCTTCTTCCTGCTTAATTTTACCTTTTAGATACATCACATATTCATAAACGAATTTAATACAAAGTTATGTAAAAAAATAATGACATTATTTCTGTAAGTGTCCCACATCACCATATTTGATTAATTTTAGTTACTTCATATATTTAGTTATAGAGATTTTAACAGGTAAAGCAACGCTCAAGAAGTTGCCTAATTTCTCTTTGGATCTGTATAAGATTACGTGCTCCTTTACCTCGCAAACTTCCCAAGTTTCTCGTGTTAGTTTCCATGTCTTTCCTCAATTTAAAAGTGAAATTTACGCAATTTCCCTCTTCTCAACCAGGAGAAACCTTGATCTATGTAAAACTAAGTGCAAAATTGATGAAGGTTTGGAACTCGAGACGGAAATTGATGTCGAAATGCCTCCACCACACGCCGACACGCCTGACGAGCTTATATATTTGACGGGGGTAGTGCTGGTGGCGTTGGTAGTATTGGTGCTGATGGTGCAAGCGATGTTGGTACTGCTGGGTCTCCCGAAGAAAAATGAGAAGGATGTGCTAGCGTAAAAACATGGAAAAATTGCGCTGGGTGGCTGCGCATACCAACTCTAGGCATTCTGGACGCACACCAGAACTACTATTTCATGCCGCGGCCAAAGGCTCAGCGTCGAGAAAAACCGTGGTGAAGACAGGATGATTGCAAAACGCGCGTAAAAAACGGTGGGAAAACAGCAGCGATGAAGCCACCGACGAGACGCCGACGCCGACGGTGAAAACTAGAACGTTTTACATTTTTAGCATCCCGAGAAGGGAGAGAGGGAGAGAGAGAGAGAGAGCACAGCAAGGATATTCTATTTGAGGGGTGCAGTCTTTTTTTGGGCAAACGTGTAATATTGGAAAGTGGGAGAAAATGGAATGTATTTTAGGAAAATGGCGATGCAAAGTGGCATGCAGCAGTGAGCTGCTGTTCACATGTGCAAACCAAGAATAAATAGAGGTAGAGGCGAGGGTGGCGTTTCGAGCGGGGAGCAAAGTGGTTATATTTTATAAACTTTCTGTTCTTTACAGGATATCATAACTTTTTTGAGGGAAAATATTATGTTTAAATGACATCATTTTTATGTAGTTTCATCTAGGTGTTATATTTTTGATTTTAAATTTGTGGAAACGAGCAAGCAATCTGATACTGTTGTTTAATTCTGTTATAGGCAAGCCTAGATATAAAGGAAAGGTATGGAACCAACCGATTTTTCATCATATCAATTTTCCGTTAAATACTTTGTTACGGCCAAACAACAGGGCCTACTTAATATAAAGAATATTACATCAAGTCGCCCCTTCAAACATCATAAACGGTGGCACATCATAAGAAAAGGGCAGTCGACATCGGACTGTTGCAGTCGACATCGGACTGTTGCAGTCGACATTGGGCTGTTGCAGTCGATATTTCGCCGTCGTACTCAATAATATACCTAGCCGCTGCATCGGCATCGACAATTCAATACTTGGCCATTTATTGGCAATGTCAAATATTTGTTCGTATAATAAACAAATAAAATAAGTGAGTCACACCAGTGGCCTTGTTCAAATTACTAAACATACTTGTTGTTCAGCGTTGTGATACTCTGACTTCTGGTCGCCATTAATATTTTAATTAGGCGCTCTGCGCGCTAAGGTAACGAGACGGGTGGAAGTACGCGACTCTACTGAGCGTCACTTTTTGGCTTAGCTAAGTCGTGCACGCCCTCGGCTCGGCCTTGTTCCCTTCTGACCTTGACGCGACGAGGTGGTATTCACACACAAACTTAAATAAAAGTTTGAGAAGTTTGTGTGTAAATAAACGTTGTTTTTACCAGTTAACCCATTTCGTTGTGAACCTGACGGAGAGAACTTGCACCGAAATCGTTATAAAAGACGCATAAAGATCTATACATTGATAATGATGATGGTGATGAAGCGGCTGGAACCGGAAGTGGTCGCAAAAGAGTTACTACCAGAGACCCAGGGAGGGTTCAGAAAGGGGCGGGACACCCGGGACCAAATTTCGTTGCCGCGAATGGTTGAGCAAGTAAGGAGAGAATGTATGCGGTGTTTTAGACCTCAAAGCAGCATATGATACAGAGCCACGGGGTAAGCTTATTGAGTGTCTGAGGAGAAGGTGTGTGTCTGAAGGAGTGGTTAGGTGGGTGAGTAGGATGTACGAGGAAACATGGGCAGTTGTGAAAGTTGGAGCGGATGTATCTGAAGGGTTTAAAGTTGGAATGGGATTAAAACAAGAATGTTCGCTAAGTCCACTCCTATTCAACTTGTACGTAAGTGAGTTGGATGAGGTACAGTGAAAGGGTCAAGACGGACGAGTGGTAGTGCGAAGAACGAAGGTATGGACGACCTCAAAGCAGCATATCATACAGAGCCACGGGGCAAGCTTATTGAGTATCTGAGGAGAAGGTTTGTGTCTGAAGGAGTGGTTAGGTGGGTGAGTAAGATGTACGAGGAAACATGGGCAGTTGCGAAAGTTGGAGCGGATGTGTCTAAAGGGTTTAAAGTTGGAAGGGGATTAAGCCAAGGATGCCCGCTAAGTCCACTCCTATTCAACTTGTATGTAAGTGAGTTGGATGAGGTACAGTGAAAAGGTCAAGACGGACGAGTGGTAGTGCGAAGAGCGAAGGTATGGACGCTAGCATATGCCGATGATATGGTTGTATTCACGAAGCGAAAAGAAGGTATGCAAGCGGTATTAAAAAGGATTGGAAAAGACAAAATGGATGATATTCAGAAAGCCGGGTGGGAAGTGCAGGATGGAAGAGCTGTTTTGAAAGGGAGGGGCCATCGAGAAGGTAGATGTGTTTAAATACTTGGCGTTGTTTCTCTTCAAGTATACAGGATCATGGGGAGCACCTTCGATGGTTATAACAGAAAGCCAGGCGCGCATGGTACAGAGTGAAAGAAATGTGGGGGAAGTTGTGTGGAGGCAACTGCGACGTGGTGATGCGAATGTGTGTTGGATGTGTGATGCCAATTTTAATGTATCGAGTGGAAGTGTAGGGTGTATATGAGTGGGAGTGGATGGAAAGGGAGAAAGGGTACTTTCAGAAGGATGTAATGAGGCTATGGAGGTCCACACTAAATTATATAGTGCTGCAAGAAACCAGATGAATGTGTATGGCATGGGAGTCTAAATGTAGAGTAATAAGGTATGAGGAAAGGCTAGTGAGAATGTGAGAAGAGCGTTTGGTGAGGCAGGTTTGGATAACAGAATTGAGTGCTAGGGAGAATGCATGGGGACAAGAGGGAAAGAAGATGTATGAGGCGGACGGGTTATCGCAGACGGCAGTGGGGCAGTTATGGGAGAATGGGGGATCGGTGGAAGGGGTAACGAGGATGAGAGTCCAGGAAGTCGAGGAACAAATTAAGCAGAATCACATTAGGGGAAGCACCTATAACCCAGGGTACCAGGCAATTCAAACTGTGGGGAGATATATTGCCTGGATATATTGGCTGCAGAGGAAATGGAACGCCGGAAAAAGTGACCCTAGCACGGGTAAGGTGTGGTTTGGAAGAGAGAGGATGGAAAGTATGGATGGGAGACGTTTAGAAAGTGTGTACTATGTGAGAAAGTATGGGATACTTGGGAGCACTTAGCAGGGGGAATGCATGGGAATGAATCAAGAATGGGCGAGAGGTATACGAGAGGGAGTGAATGTAATCGTGGGGTGGTCAGGTGAGAGTGACGATGGGATCGCTAGGGTGTCCGCCATAATAAAGGAGAAAAAGAGGAGAAGGGATGCTCGACTGAGGATTACTACAAGACGGTCGAATATCCAGTTATGAATGAAAAAAATGGTTTGGTGTAATTATTTTCTATTCTCTTTTATTATTTATTATGAGTTATGTTTACAAAAATATGTAGGGAAGGAAGCAGGAAGATATGTATGGGTATGCATAGGTTATGTCAATAAAGGTTGATTTATAAGACGCGATAAGCGCGAACGCATGTCAATAATGTACTTACAAACAAACAGACCTTGATTTATTCCGTTTTAGACAGAATTCCGCTTGTACATGTTCCGTTAAAGGCAGGTTTCAATGAAGGCAACTTTATGAACGTTGTTTTCTCTCTTACAATTACAACGTCACCTATTGGTAGCTAAATAATGGACTTCCTAAATATACAAATACCACCCCTGTTTATAATCTTTGTAGAAACCTAATATAAATGCATTAAAAACGTTATAAGGTCGAAAGTTCGTCCATTCTACACCATACCGTACCATTGTTGCCATATCCAACCGGGAATTTTATACTTTGCGCGTAATTCAATTACATCAAGTTAGTTGAACGTACCCAGGGCATTCAACAACACTCCGCGTACACGCTGAGAGCCGCCGACATTATGCACAAAATTATGAAAATCCACTTGGCGAATGCACGGACCTTTCTACGCCCAGCCGTGCATAGCTCCCCCCTTCCCCCCACTCCTCCGAAAGTGCTCGAAGCGCCATTACACCCCGGAACAACCATCTATACAGGCACGTGTCGTATGTGCCAGTGAAGTAGCTACAAAATAATTTTGCACGCGCATATCGGATGCGAATTTCCAGCGTTTCTATGTATTCGCGCGCGCACCCGCAGGGAATTCTATCAGCTGGTTGAAACGAGTTTATCACTCGGAACCTCCACCCCGCCTTCCACCCCGCGCACAGAGGGCGGTTGAAGTAGTTTGCGAGCACAATTGCAAACATTCGAAAGTCTAAACATTCGCCATGCGAGGCGATACAATGGTATGAAAAGTGGAAATATCATTATATTTCCATTGTATGTATATAATTGTATGTAGTTTTACTGCTTTTCAATTGAGCCTGGAATGGCATGGGACGTATAAAAGTTTTGTTTATTAGGGTAACCAAATCTTTGTTTGCAGCTTTATCAGTTCAGTGTTTTATGTTTTATTAGTTTTATTAGAAAACGTAATTTGAACATTTCATAATTTATAGACCAATTTATGACCTAATAATGACATTACTAAATTTGACCTAGACCGTCAAAAAGTTTGAATCAAAAGGATTTTTTTCTTTTAATTTTAAAATTAATTTATATAGCCCACCTGGGCAGTCTAGTGGTAAAGCATCTGTTTACCACGTAGGAGGACGGGGTTCGAGTCACCGGGGTGGGCACCTCACTAGTGTGAATTTATTATTATTATAAATTCACACTCAAAATCATTCATTTAATTTATTCACATTAAAAATTCACACGAAAAATCCACACCGATAAAGTCACAACAATCACAATTCGCCATCAATAACACACAAGAAGAATCCGCCGACAACATAAAAATTCACTTCACTCTCACCCAACAAGACACCACATCAACAACACAACAATAACATCACAAAAACCAATAACAAAAATCACAATAACATGTAATATATACAAAACACAAGAAAATCATATGTATGTATCCAGACTGAAGGACCAATGAAGAGCGATGGCCAGGTCTGCGGACCGAATACATTAAATAAAATTAATTTATATAATTATTCCACAGATATTTAACATATCTTAGAGTGACTTAAAAATGACGTTATAATCACATTAAATAAAGTGAATAAATAATATAAAATAAATAAAATCCAAAACTAATAAAAAGTAACAAAAACCGAAATCACCTGGGTAAACATATTCCTCTATAACCTAATAATGACCTAATAATGACGTAAAAGGACGTGATTATAAATCTCGTAGTTGACAGTTCAATTAAATCCGTAATGTATAAGCAACACTCCCCCCCCCCCCGACTGAGCCGGAAATGAATTAACCACCGGTGGCATCCGGGCAACGAGCAAAAATCTGCCGGCAGTGGTTCGTCGTAAACCCGGGAAATTCAAATTAATCCCAACAATAAAGTGGCGTTTATGAATTTATGCGTACGATAGTGGCTGGTCTGCGCTCTGCGCAGCGGCAGTTAACTTATAATTAGTTTCGTATTAAATGACGTCGTTAAAGTTGCGAAACTACACGTCGCCGCCACATAGCGAGTGACTTAATCGAATCGCCCAAAAACCACCCTCTCGCATCGTCGAGTATCCGTGACGCGGATCGTCTTCGAGCGTCGATCGTGATCATAATCGATAACCCCAAATGCGCTACACGTACTTAAGCTGTGATTATCTGCAACAACTAATTTGTTATGTGGCTATTAGTTATTGAACAATTTCGCTATTTGATGCGGTGGTTCAAGTTTCAGGGATGGCTGCTGCACAAGAAACATGGTTAGTCTAATGCGTTTTGCTGATAGATTGAAAATTAGCTGGTGTTAACAAAGGGGAAGTTGGGGTAAGTTGGAGGAAGGAAGGAGGTCCAGTGTGAGAAGATTGGTTGGTATTTCTGCCTGGTGGCTGTTAAAGGTGGAGTGAGTAGAGGTCTTCTGAGAGTAGTATGTAGAGATGCTGGTCGTTGGCTGACCGTCCGACTGACAATCAATCAATGTGCGGGGGTGTTATTGAGATGCGGAGTGCCTTGGTGCAATTTCATGCTCGATTAGGCAAGCCGTGCTTGTTTGGCGTTCATTGGGAGTGTGTAGCGAAGGTAATTGCTTCGATCGAATTACCGACAAATTGTGATCCTTAACTATGTTATGGCTATACTTAACTATAGTGTGGCTTCCAACCCGAGGGGATTAAGGAAATATTTTCCAATACCTTCGGTGGTAGGAGGGGTACTTGTTTGAAGGCATGATTTTTGCTGTTTATTTAAAACAATTTATATGGAGCTTTCTAGTGATATTTTGATACTTTTACGTGTACTTATATTTTTAACGCGAACTGACGTCATAATGACGGGCACGAAACCTGCACTACAAAATGAAACTCCTTATTTCTAGAAAAACTTCATGTATGAAAGAAAGTTGGGTGGAATGAGAAAAATTTGTTTGTGCAAATTTTCAAAATGACTTCAACGTTTAATATGACTAACCATCAATGTATAACAGATACATGTGGGATGATAATTTAAGAAGAGGGAAAAGAAGTATTGATAGCAATGGAGAAATGATACTAGAGAAGAATCTATAAAGAAATATGGTGACAAAGGGGCAAATAAGTAATTTTGATAGATTTACACACTTGCCACCTGTGCAGGGAGTACTTGGTTGGCTTAGTTAGTAGTAAAGAGTCTGAGGGCCTTTATATACTGAAGTTCTACCACAAAATGCTGCCCAATTCAAATGAGGTTATCCCTGTCGTGTTGGGGGTTAATAATAGCGAACTGTATTATCGAACTAGGTGCCTAATGGGACCCTCGCCCCATTACATTTATAGACTGGTGAAGAGTGACTGAGGTGAAGGTCAAATAAAGGTGGCTAGAGAGAGGGAGAAGGGTGAGAATCAAGTAGTGAATTCAGAGTTTCGTAAGGCGGGTGGAGGAGTAGACCAGTGAGCCTGAAATGAAAGGGAAAGGTGCTTGAGAAAGTCGAGCTATTTAAATACCTCGGCTTTCAATTTAGGTATACTGGCGTATGGAAGGGACATGTAAGGTGGCTGTAAAGGAGAGCCAGATGTGCATGGGGGGAGAGTAAGGAATATATGGGGGAAGGTGTAGACTGGATACTGAGATATTGCTGTGAGAATATGGGATGCATGCGTGAGGCCCATTCTGATGTATGGGGTGGAGGTATGGTGGCTAGATGAATGAGACGAGTTAGAGCGAGAGCAGGTCTGATTCCTGAAGAGCTTGATGGGGTTGAAGAAATCGACTCCAGCTACGTGGTAATACAGGAAGTGGAATGAGCAGAATGAGCTTAAAATTGGAAGCGGTTGCAAGAGTGGTGAGATACGAGGAAAGATTGGCGGGAATGAGGAATGAAAGGTTAGTTCCGGAGGTGTGGGTCCAGTGGGATCCAGTGAGTGGATAGTTAGGCGAAGGCGGGCGTATGAGGAGGTGGGGCTGTCGGTGACGGTAGTTGAAGAGATGTGGACCGAGCACGTGTCACTAGAGGAAGCGGTCAGGGGAAGAGGGAGAGAAATCAAGGAGCAGGTAAGAGAAGAGGGGATAACGGGCGGTACCTACAACCCAGGTACTATGAGCAGAAGCGGAAGTGAGAAGGTATTGCTGGCAAGGCCTAGGTGTGGATCGGAGGAGAAAGGCAGGAAGGTCTGGATGGGGCAGGAATACACGAAGTGTGTTGATATTTTGCCGTGCTGTACTGATAACCTTGGTCGTATTCCACGAAGCAATCAAACGCGCCACATGTATATACTCAAATTTTCAAAATGACTTCAACGTTTAATATGAGTAACCATCAATGTATAACGGATACATGTGGGATAATAATTTAAGAAGAGGGAAAAGTATTGATAGCAATGGAGAAATGATACTAGAGAAGAATCTATAAAGACATATGGTGGCAAAGGGGCAAATAAGTAATTTTGATAGATTTAGACACTTGCCACCTGTGCAGGGAGTACTTGGATGGCCTACTTAGTAGTAAAGAGTCTGAAGGCCTTTTTATACTGAAGTTCTACCGCAAAATCCTGCCCAATTCAAATGAGGTTATCCCTGTCGTGTTGGGGGTTAATAATAGCGAACTGTATTATCGAAATGTGTTGATATTTTGCCGTGCTGTACTGATAATCTTGGTCGTATTCCACGAAGCAATCAACCGCGCCACATGTATATACTCACACACACACACACCTACTCTTCTCGTGTCAGTAAACACTTAATGTTTTATTGACTCTCCTTGATGATACAGTTGTCGTATGAACGCAATTCTTCAGCCAACTGATGACGTACACTGTCTGAGGTACTCACAGAAGTTTTCTTTAAAAAGCACCTATAGGTCCGGAGATATTAAGCAATATGCAAGAGCACACGACCTACGCTTACCGGCGTTTTTTATTTATCTATTTAGGGGTTTATAAATATTATTTTTAAATTGTTGTAAAATTTTTTTTAATGTAACATAAAAGGTTACTGGCGAAGGAGTTTGTAAGGGTACAGTTAAATGCCAAAATAAAGGTGATATACTACTACTACACGAAATGTACATTTTGTATGGCAGGTGTGGACATGGACATGGGAGAAAAGGGGGGAGCCAATAAAGGTTATATAT
>JAODAC010047597.1:0-10378 GCA_027575185.1 Mimaenictus wilsoni
TACCCAGGTTTCACAACCGAATGTTAGTACCGGCCTGTATATTGCTTTGTATACTCTCACTTTGGTTTCTCTACTTACTTCCTTTTTCTCTAATACGTATTTACTCAGTGTGTAGTACAGTTTCTTTGTCACAATAGTATTTTGGTGAAATAAACAAAAAAAAAACACGCCGACTCTGCTATAAAATATTAGCACACACCGACCAAGCAGGAGTGCTCCCGCATCAACAATAAATAGCTGTACATGTCATCGCCGTAAACGGAATAAAAATGATTTTATATTCTAAATTCGTTTACCTTTTTTACATGCGTGAATAAATGTTTTCGCATTCAGTCATAATTTACTTACACATCGTTTTCGTGTGCATGATCAATTGATATGGGGATCCGCTCCTATTTCTTGAGGTAGGGAGATTTACCCACCGAGAACACACAAGAACAGGCGAGTACATCAGCGGGAAACTGTTAAGTGATTAAAGTAGACGCACAAGGTGCATCGAATCAGCTCGAGTTGGCATGCGTTCTATGCTGTCCCCTCTTTCCAGTCGCCGTCACACCGATGAATAACGTCTTGCGCGATACGCCGCCCTGTTCGTTCCGTACGTTGATTGATTGGCCGGGGAAAAATGCGCAAATTTACTCATCCTTCAAAGCGCCGAGAGACGAACGGTGCTGGGGTTTCACTAGTCAATTTATCTTGATTTCTTGTTCACTACTCCCAGAAGTGACGTCGTTTTTTCACCATATCCCTGGGTCGTAGCACGTGGCAGGTACTCGAACGTGAGCCAGAATCGTGAGCACTGCGATGCTAGTGAAATACATGATTGCTTTTCTCTCCGAGGCGAGCTTAACTACTACAGGCCAAACCATGCAAGTTTGTTTCTTATGTTCAAGGATTGATGAAGCACCTTGGATTTAACACATTCCATTTTTTATATTCGGACATGTCTTCGAGCGTTATAGATGCAAATTTTACTAATGCCTGAACATGACTGAAATTGTGTTAAATCGAATAGTTTAGAAATTTGTTTAGAAAAATGTTATCTTTTTCTGAGGTACATCAGGTACATCAGAAACTTCTTGTTTATATTATTATAATGTTAATTTTGGACATTCTCAAACTATGTTTATTAAGGACCTTCTGATTCATGGTTGGCTGATGGTAACTTAAATAAGTTCACTTGAGAAATGTATATTTTAGTGTTTTCAAATTTAGTCCTGATAGTCCTACAACTCACACATTTGTACCGAGCAGAAAACACGAAAATGGCTGGGTCCATTTATTTCCGGTCGAGTGAGGGGAGAACGATGATGTACGACCCCCGTAATGGTGGGCGGCATTGACAATGGCGTACCAAAAACGAGATAACTGCCACTTGCTGCGGTGTGCGTTTGGTGCCCTACGTATTTGCCTTATCTTGTTGTCACAGTCGGCTGCGATTCGAATTAATTTGTGTACTTTTATGAAGCGGGGAAATTGAGCGCGAAAAATATGCGAAAAATGTATCATACGCGCTGGCATGTTCTCATTCCACCCGAGGAATGTCTTGTTGAATGAAATAAAACCAGCACAGTGAGGGGGGGGGAGGGGATGCGTTCATGTCGAGCGCAGTATACCTTCAGAGACACTCCTTCTCGTATTTCAGCAATGTGGGGTAATTCTCCCGTTACCACTGCCGACATTTTCTTATCAGCGAATTCGAGACGTGACGGAGAGTTGTTTTTGAATGTTTGTTGAAACGGGAGAGGCGCGACGAAGTTTACTTAATGAAAAAGCACGTGTCGCACGCAGGCCTCGAGACGTTCGTCTTTTTGGCGCTTTTATGCGTTTATTTTTCCGGAATAATTGTGGACCTGATGTTTGCACCACCTGAGACCCTCGCGCCCGAGAAAATATACAAAAGCTATTAGTATGTGTTTGGTGCGTCGGCTGCAGCGAGTCGTGATGTGTTTTGTAGCTTGGCACATTTAGAAAATGGATTGTGACATAAGTGAAATGTCACCATCTCTAAGTGTGTGTATTCGTCACGCGAAAGGACGAGCCGTGGCGTGCAGGACGAGGTCGACAGTGAAGGCACAGGCGCGCCTGTGCGGCGTTTAAGAGATACAGGATTGCAGGCTTTCTCTGTCCTTGTGTCTCCGACGTTGTTGCAGTGCGCTTGTTGGGCGGTGGCATGAGGATTTAGGGAACGCAGGTGTTTAGTTTTGCTAGCGTCTGCTTTGGGAGATGGATTCGTACCGGAACGTCACTTGAACCCTTATAGGCCGTGCTATCATTCACTCAGACCTACTTAGAACCTTTTCTAATATTCACACTAAGAAAAGTTTTTCAATATTTGTATATATAAAATTCGAGGAAATATTACACAAAAAACTGTAACATCAAAATACTATATATCAAAATTCTATGATCGAAATTTGTTTTATGTCCGATGATCCTGGTTGAGTAGGTCTACGGAGAAGAACTTTCCTAATGATAATCAACGACCTTATTATTGTTGCTTAACTTACAGTTGGCTATCGGGAACTATGGTGGTGATGTTTCTTGAACCTGTCCTGTGAGTTCCTTCAGGTTTAGCCTAGATCATGTGGAGAAAATTACGCTCTACTAGGAATAATTTGATCTGAGCCATTTTCTTGCGGCGGAAGTGGTTTAGCGTCCTTTGGATTTTATGGGTATTACATCAAATTTGTTGCATTTTGCGTCTTTAGAATTATATAAATAATTTGTAAAAAAGCTCTGGTATTTTTTGTCGCCTTGCGAACAATGCACAATAAAATGCGATACTAAACCTTCAGTTGTGCGCGTCGGACAGTAAAAAACAAACAAATGAAATCGGGATTCGATAAAGTTAAAGTTTTTACTACTCTGTTAGCTTTCGCACGGCGTTTTGTCTCTCATTCGCCAATTGTACGTGCGGCCTGTATATTTGTCAGAAAATAGAGGGGAGTTGTGTCTGCGTGCGCAGATAAGGAGACGAATTGCACTGACTTTTTCGGTTTCCATTATTCGCGCGCTACCCGCATGGCGCACATCGCCAGCAAATACCAGCAACCCAACTAGCGCACACCGGCGCCGCCGCGCCATGTATATTGGGCTGCAGTTGAAAAAGCAGTACATTCGACGGGGTGGGGCGCCTGAGTTGGGTATTACAGGACTTTTATGGCGCTCGTAAAGAAATAATGAGAAATGGAAAATGGCTTTTACAAAAATTTTCTCTTTGTGTCCTTCCTGCGTTCGTAGCTGCAGTGGCAGGAAGAACTACCGCGCTGCATAGATGGCAACTATCTTGTCGCTCCGTGACGGTGGGAAGCTGCATCCTTTCATGACAGCCGCCATGGCGATATTGTGGCACTATATAACAACCGTCCATGCTGGCTGGGGTTTCCGCTTAGCGAAAAGTTTACATGCTATGAGCGACGTCCCTCTTGAGTATTCAAGCGACTTCGCTTTTCTATGACGTTCGTCCGAGACGGATTTAAACAAGTATGCTCGGGTATTTATTATTTATCGTCGAATACATCAAATGTGAAAAGCAGTTTACAAGTCTTTGAAACTTCTATCAACCAGCTTTATGTATACTGAGTGTTTTAAATGTTGTTCAAACACAAATACATAGTTTTCAAATATACTGTGGGGTTGTTTGTACCACGATATAAGAGAGATCGTGAAGTACCTTCGGCTGGAGCTGGTCGTCGGAGCAGATCGTGGATGTACTGCGTGGCGGTGACCAGTTGTGGATGCCAGAGGCGAAATGGTTGGGGCCGTCGAAAATGTCGCCTTGGTGGAGAAGTAGATGCCGATGTCGAGGTGGAGAAGATAGTGGACTGACTCACTGATGAAAACTGTCTCGCTGATGACGACTGACTGACTAATGATGACTGGCCGAAACGACGGACTGATTATTGTGGGGTATTGGTCGCCTATTTATACCTCCAGGAGGGCATCAAAGACGGTGATGACACTCCCATTCTTTTGTTCGCCTTGTTCGTCACCGCGAAAACGCGAGAGCCACGTCCCCAAAGTGACGATTTCGATGCGTCGGTATTCGGCATGTTTATGTTAAGACTGGACGATTGTGCTGCATTTCGGTGGATGTTTATATGATATTTGTTCGTTTTTTGCGCGGGAACCGGGGTCAGTGACCGCCACAATACTATCTGTAATTCAGAGTCATTTCCTAGGATTAAAGCTTAGTACCATGCATTGCAGCGGCTCTGACTCATGTACTACTTATAAGTTTATCAATTTCCGAAAAATATAAGAGGGAACCTTCAAGACTCCCCATATGAGACATACGTGAAGCCGTTTATTATTCAAATTGCAGTTGATTTTGGCTGACATCTAAAAGGATTGCCGACACCTGATGTATTGTATCTTACAAGCCATCACAGGTTCCACAGGTTCGTTCCTCAGACGACTATTAATACTAGTCAGACTCTTCAGATTTCGAGGTGGAGCGGATGGTGGACTAACTCGCTGATGACGACTGATTGACTGATGAAGACTGACCAATGAAGACAGACTGATGAAGACGGCCTGATAAAGACGTACCGATGAAGATGGACTGATTACTGTGGGGAATTGGTCGACTATTTATACCTTCAGGCGGGCTACAAAGATGGAGGTGATGACGCGAACTTTCCTTTGTTCGCTTTGTTCGTGACCGCGTAAACGCGGGAGCCACGTGCTCGCGGTGACGATTTCGATGCGTCGGCAGTCGGGATGTTTATACTAAGACTAGATGATTATGCTGCATTAAAATGGATGTTTATATGATAATTGTGCGTTCTTTGTGTGGGATTCGGGGTCATTGACCGCCACAATACTATCTGTAGTTCAGTCATTTCCTAGGATCAAAGTTCAGAACCATGCATTGCAGCTGTTGGTAAGCTCTGACTCATTTACTACTTTCAAGTTTTCCAGTTTCTGAAAAATCTAAGAGGGACCCTTCAAGACGCCCCAAATGAGACGTACGTGAAGCTGCGTATTATTCAAATTGCAGTTGATTTTGGCATACATTTAAAAAGATTGCCGACACTTGGTGTATTGTTTCTTAACTAATATTAAACGGGTATAATGTTCCACTGGTTCATGCCTCAGACGACTATTAGTGCCAGTCAGACTCTTCAATTGCGTTGACAATTCAATCTGTACATGCAATATAATTGGGACTTGACTAAAATAATGCATACACCAAAAAATTTTTCACCTCATATCTCATAATTCCACTTACACCACCTTACATCCAAGTCTCTACAATAATAACTCCTGGTTTGTAATACTTTGTATAAAGTTTGATTATATAATGGACGTTTTCCTTGTCAACCCTTGAAAGTTCTGGTATCATTTTATTGTGTCCAGAATTGTGAAGAATTTTAATAATGGAGCAAAAAAAAAAACGGATATATGCGGTTGCCACAAACAGGAATAGAAAAACGAAATGTATAATCGATAGACACATTTATAAATGCTTTTATTGTGTGCGTGCTTTCGCTCGGGTGGTGGCGTAGCCGCGTAAGAATAAGAAAACGTTGTGAATGCTTGGTAACGCGCCGCCACCCTGTCCAGGGTTCTTTTTGAACGTTTGTAGACAAGCAGGCAGTCTCAGGGGCGTATGCGGATGCCACATAACAATAACACTTTTCATTTTTCCACAGCATCCTAGCGAAAACCTTTTCACTCCTCCACGTCGTCTTAATATCCGCGTGCGTAGATGTCGGCGCGTACAACCGCATTTGGTTGCGCATCTACATATCCATTACATTGTGCGGATTTAAAGCCTTTCGTGCCGTACTATAGTCGTCTGCACGGGGAGAAAGTGCGCCGACTTTAAAACTTGGGCCCCAGCTTCCATCGTCTATTACTTTTCTCGCCAGGCGTTTTCAGCGAGATTGAAATGTTTGTGTTGAATGTGGGATAATAAAAGGCGCGGAACATTACAGCGCAGAGCATAAATTTTCCGGTAGTAAACATTAAAGTTTCGGTCGACATTTTAAGTTTACGAAGCGTTGTCTTAAGCATGGTGAAATTGTTTATTGTTATGTGAGTATATAACGAGTTTTGATTATGTTGTTCCAGTTTTATGTTTGTATTTCTCATGGGTAAGTAAAGTGAGGGATGGTACTTGCGGAAGAGACTCTATATAAAATGCTATTACATTTAAATATTATAAGATTGAAGTACAGAGTTTATGCATGTTCTTTGAGAAAAGACTTGGAGATAGAATCAGTATTATTTTACTCCAGAGTTTGAGTAAATTCCTCGTGAGCAATTAGTATTAAGATAATATATTAATAGTAAGTAACCTTTATTGACATTACATCATACCTATCATAATTCAATTAAGCATTATACTTTAGAAAAAAAACTAGATTCCTTCTCGACACCGTCCTGTGGGGTTGCCCCCTTCTTCTTCTTCCCGCTCCGCCATCTTCCTCAGCCATTGCTTTCTTTTCGTCAGGACTAACCTCCTGCGCCCATTCCCCTCCCAGCCCTATACATTCATTCGCCATATGGTCCCATGTATCCTGGCCCATTCCACAAAGTATACACCTGACATACTGTTCCCCCATCCATACTTTTCTCCTCCGCTCCTCAGACCCGCATCTAGCTCTTGCAACTAGTATTTTTTCTTCCACACTTATTTTCTTGCTTCCTATATACTCTGGTCGTCTGCCAATTGTTTGGATACCATGATATACAGGGTTACAGGTACTCCCACTAATTTTAGCTTGTGGATGTGAGGGTGCCGGTTGATTATACGCAGTTTATTACAAGACAGATACGAAACGTTTACAAACACACAATAAAGCATCATATATGATCTGTGCAACAAAGAATACAGTACAAGTCGTGAGGTAGTGGAAGAGATGTTGACGGTACGAAAGCAGCAGACTAAGTCCCGAGGCTAGGAAAAGAAAATACATTGCAGCCTCGGGTGTAGAAAAAGGTCGGTTCAGGTAGAAAATATTGGCGGGTCAAAGAAGAACATGTATGTAATGGTTAGTTTGGGTTGGCTTAGGACGAACATTTGGTTAGGGAGACTTTTGGAGAAACAGATGTGGGAATAGAGGTATAGAAAAGTATTTGAAGAAATGTAAATACTAAATTTAAAGCATGTCAAAATGTGGCGGGAAACGCCACAACCTTGTCTTTCTTGTTCTTCTATCTCTGCTTGCCTCCTGCAAACATTTATCTACAGTGAACCTGCGCAAAGCATACGGTCAACTTCTTCTCATGAAAAGCCTAGATAAAAAAGCCCTCATATAAAATCATAAAAAATGAAGTATATGCAATGTTTTATTCAGATTTGTTACCGACTGGGAGTGTGGCGCACTCTTGTAATCCTGCTACCGGGAGGTCGGATTTAGTGAATGGCTTGAGGATGGGGCTCACTGGGGGAGTGGGTTCCTACGTTGACAGGACGTCCGCACTAAGCATGGCGTCGACATGGGCAGCCTGGAGGAATCCAGGATGACCAGGTCGGCTAAGGAGGGGCGCATCGGGCCAGGGAGGACACTCAGCAGCCAAAAGTCCCCGCGTCGTGCAGTAGTGGGTTCGCGTCTGGGAGTAGGCATACTCCTACAGCCCAACCAATAAAGCCAGACCTAGATCTTTTGCTTTTTTTTTCAAATTTGAAATTAAAACAATTTAATAGAACTTGTGTACATTTATAATTAGGGAATTAGGCAATTTTAATCACTTAAGAACCGTTTTAGTACTAGTCGTAGGCAACAGTAATACCACGTTGAAAACGTTCTCGTGTCGATGTTTAATATGTTTTATGTATTTACAATTTTTGCAGTGATCATGCTAAGTCCTGTCGCGGGTCGCGACCCGCTTTTGGGCGATTGATATAGAACAGGTCGGCCCAAGCCGTCGATCGGAGCGTGATTTTGAGTATATCTTGAGTCTTCTTTCAGTTTTACATGTTAACAAACAATGTTTTCTTTGCTTCTTGAGGAATCTGCCACGTGCAGTGAGTGTAAGGCGGATGTAGCAAAAACTAGGATAAAAATGTCAAACTTCCTGAGTGGTACTCTACAGGATGAGGGTGAATTATAAAAAGAATTCTAGTAGATCCTGTGTATAAAAAGGTTGAGCTGCTTAGATATACATAACAATTAATATATTGATAATTTCCAATATCTGCAGTCTTCCTGCACCTCCGGTATGGTCTAGTGGCTAGGATAGCTGGCTCTCACCCAGCAGGCCCGGGTTCGATTCCCGGTACCGGAACGTTTTTAAATTAATTTTGTCTCATTCCACGCAATTGTTTTTAATCGGAACTTTGTTCTGAAGTAAGAGATTGGATCTCGGTGGAGATTTAAAATCTTCAAAAAATATTGAATAAATACTTATTGAAGAATTACATACTTTAAGCAGGCATTATGGTCAATGGGAGTATTGCAAAAGGAACGAATGGATACATACAAATTTACAGATGTATTTTCAGTAAATTTGCAAGGATTCAAATTAAAGATTAAAAACTTGTATTACAGAAGAGCCCAATATATTGGTTCTCGGTGGGGATTTGTGGCAAAATGATAAAACTCGTCGAGATACTCGCGTAACACCCTGAAGTTTTTTTTTTAAATTCTTCAAAAAATATTGAATAAATACTTATTGAAGAATTACAATACTTTAAACAGGTATGATTGTCAATGGGAGTATTGCAAAAGGAACGAATGTATACATACAAATTTTTAGATGTATTTTCAGTAAATTTGCAAGGATTCAAATTAAAGATTAAAAACTTGTATTACAGAAGAACTCAATATATTGGTTCTCGGTGGGGATTTGTGGCAAAATGATAAAACTCGTCGAGATACTCGCGTAACACCTTGAAATTCTTTTAAAATCTTCAAAAAATCTTGAATAAATATTTATTGAAGAATTACAATATTTTAAGCAGGCATTATGGTCATTGGAAGTATTGCAAAAGGAACGAATGGATACATACAAATTTTTAGATGTATTTTCAGTAAATTATCAAGGATTGAAATTGAAGATTAAAAACTTGTATTACAGAAGAACCCAATATGTTTCATTATATATTCTTTTTTCCAAACATTATGTCTGTTATATAATTTGCAAATCAATGTAGTAGAACATAAGAGGGATAACCTGAAACATAAAAAAAAACATTAATTCTCCTTGAAAGTGGGCAATAAAAATGTTAAATATTAATATTACCGTAATAAGAGTACGGATAGTCGTAGTCATAACTATAAGCATATCCTGGATAAAAATATTGTGGTCCAGGTACAGGAGTAGGAGCTGGAGCTGGACCAGGAATCGGCAATGAATTGACATAGAAGACTCCAAGCATCATTATCACGAGGATCTATAAAATGTCGACATATTCGCACAGATTCATGAATAGTCTACGATATTTAAAACTTTAGCAATGCAATGAAACCTGGTTACCCGGGAAAGGCATAGAACTATTTGACTTTTCGGTATAGGAGAGGTTTTCGCCGCGTAGAGGTCAAAACCAAACATTCACAAAAAAATACAAATTTGGTGACTTAAACAGAAATACTTCATTCCGTTCCTGCGTCAGACAGCTTTCACTTAATACAAAACAATTAACATTAGTTAAGACATGTAAACTACTGAACTTGGAATTTTTTTCTTTGAAGACAAGATTTCGCTTATAATTCCGTTAAGGGCGGTTTTCACTAACGTTAATCATAAATTTACTTACAATAGTAACTGTTTTCATGATCAGGGGATAATCTTTTAATAATATTTTAGAAGATATTGAACACTTAACGAATTTGAACACCTTGAGAAGATTCGAAGAATGAATTATTTCATTTAAGCATTGACGCTTTTATACAGACTCCTAAATTCTATAAAAAGCATAAAGAGTATAAATATTCATAATTTTAACTTAATATTCTTAGCAAATCTTTCATAGATTTATGGCACGTAGCGTCACCGTGTGCATCAAAGGTGTTAATCGTGTTAATGGGCAGGGCCGTTTTCTTCAAACATATTTGGTATGCAGCAAGTGCACTTGCATATGATTGCAATCATATAATAACTGATTGGTATTACTTAGAATATTCTTATTTGGAATGTTTATGCCTTTACTACGCAACTTACATAATAATGAAAATTTAATTTAGAATTTTTATTAATTTAGAGATTGTCAATGCCGCATATAAGAATTTATGGAAAATATTAATACGAGTATGTAATGGATAAAAACAGAAACGAGGTAATTTCAAATGATTGGCTAAAAAGGCATACATTTAATTAGAGCGTCTACTATACGAACGATTTCTACAAGTTAAGGCGCATGCAGTTATGATATTTGTGCATATTTGGTTGTCTAGGTTAAATTTCATTTTATATAGAATTTCTT
>JAODAC010047608.1:0-10376 GCA_027575185.1 Mimaenictus wilsoni
AGGATTTACTACTTCGACCGGACGTGACAGTTTCAATGGCATGAAAAATGTATTTTGTTGAAAGATAGGCCAAATGTGCGCAAAGAAACTTAATTCCAAAATACATCCAAATATTGTAAAAAATATAAGGCAACTAATCTCCAACAATACGACTAAGTTGAGAACATCAAATGGCGGGGAGGCAGACATATGTATAAAGTCAGTTTACTGTCGCTGCTTGATAAAACATGATTGTAATATTATTTTGCACAAACACAAAAAAAGAGTTTGAAAAATATTTTATGAGAACGTGTCATTAAACACGTACAATGTACATTTCACCTTTCGGCATCTTCAGGTACTGTATCGTTTACTGAAGTTACAATTCTTTTTTATACTATTGCGCGGGTGAGTGGGGTGTTCATTAGGAGTTCGATTTGGTCATTTAGTACCTGGTCTGGGTTTTTTCTAATGGATTCGCGAATGTAAATAGCTTCGAGAACGTTTAGTTTGTGGCCCTTATTGCCGTGGTGTAGAATTTTTATATTACCAGTAGAACACCGATGGACTGAATTTATGAGGTGATCAGCCAAAGCTGAGCAGTTGGGGGTTGTAGCGTTCGCTCTTAGGGGTTTCTTGAAACGGGTAAGGAAATGCCTACCCGTTTGCCCGATATAATGTTTGCTGCAATCATTGTAATTTATTCTGTGAATTCCGGACCCTAAAAGATAATTTTTAATTGGAGTCACCCATTTTATTATTCACTAAAGTTTTTAATGCCAAATCACTGTATGCTGCGGCCCCAATTTCATGTTTCCGCAATTCTCTTGATATTTCTACACTTATTGGGCCTAAATAAGATAATTTGATGTATCTTGTTGAACTGGGATAACAAGATTTCTTGTTCGCTGGGTCAACTTTCTTTTTAAGATATTGTTAACCCAATGTTCGCGATATCCATTTTTTTTTGACATGGGGGTATTACTGGAAAATTGTTCTTTACTTTATAAATTTATAATTTACATATTTTTATAATACCACTTTAAATATAGTTGCACCACTATTGTTAATTAAAAATTTAATATTTGAGAATGAATCATTAAAAATAAACGATCATAAAACATCAGCACAACACAACCATAAAACAGGAGAAAATTGAACATTTAAGCCTGATTTCCTCCCTTGATTTTCAACATTATTCCCTTCCTTATTCCAGTAAGCACGAGTTTCGCTGTGGGATATTTCTAGGAAAATACCCTTGACCTGCTACTTCCACTACTTGAACGTTTCTCATTAAATTATTCACCACTCTAACATTTTTTACACTTTTTTTAGTCCAACTACTATTGTTTTTTTCTTTTTTACTGGTAAAGTGGAAACTAGAAAAAGTCGTTAGCAGTGGCATTGTGATTTATATACTTTTTATGCGTGATTATGAGTTTTCATAGACTTGGAAATAATTTTCATTCACTGCAGTGAAAGCTGAAACGCAGACAGTAAGTTGAAAGTTGAAGTGGTAGAAATTCAAGAAATAAAAAGCTTTAAGTGTTAGGAGCTGGAACTTCTAGAACAAAGGATGTAGAGTCAATTGTGGGTGTTGATTTATAAAGGAATTCATAAAATATGAATGCTTTGTCGTTTAAGACGTTTAAGTGTCTTGCAGACTGAAACGATAAAAGTAAACGTTTCTGTTACCATAAAATCTTGGTAACAACCACGATTTTATGGTAACAGTTTAATTTTGAAAAACCAAGTTTTTTTTAAACTCTGTTTTTGGTAACCGAACGCACGGTTTCGGGTTCTGAAAATGTGTGGCAAATAATGACAAATACTACATACATCGCAGCTTAATAATTTACTAAGCCAATTTTCATTGTAAACGAGTTGGCGGCCCGGGTTCATAACGCGGTGAACACGTCCGGTCTAACAACAGATGTGTCAACGACTCTAGGAATTAAAGAGTTGCGCGTTATTAGGAAGAAGAAGTGGACCTTTTGGAGTTATTTTTTTTGTTTGATTTACCGGGTATCGACTGCCATTGTCATTAGCTCTATTCAATTCTCTTTCAATGTAATTAGTCATATTAGAAGCTTACACTATTAATAAGAAGAATAATTCACTTTAATATGCATCCCCACCGAGAATCGAACCCGGGACCTCATGGACAGTGGTCATCGATCATACCACTGCGCCACTTGGCTGGACTTTATTATTGTATATTATTTATTGATTAAAAGACTTTTAAATACTGTTATGTTGGTGTTTTCCCTGAAATAATAATGTTCTGGAGAAAGTTGATTAATAATTAAATAATAATTAGACTTAATAACTCAGGGTCAAACCTCTTGAGAACTGTGACCAGATCGGATCTATTGTTCTGCCACAACTGCTTACCACTAAAGAAGCCGTTGGTTAATTGTGAATTTTATAACGTTCGAGGGAAATCCTTGTCAGGGAGGTTGTTTCTTAAATCTTTCGTTGACATGCACTAGGAGGTTATGGCTCGGTCGTCTGAGCCTTTTCCCATCTTTTTCCGATGGGACACAATGTCCTCTTAAGAGGCCAGTGCATGTTTTTAATTCGTTCCATGAAAGTTCGAGAACCTTTTGGTTGCCATGAGGTTTTAATAGACATTTTGTCTGCCTTGAGTGTGTTTTCCGAGGACTTCTGTCTTATCTCCTCGTCCCACAGATGGATCTCTGTCTTCCACCCACTAACGGTGAGTCCACAAGAAGGTTCTTATCCCATGAGCTTCGTCCTTGACCCTGTCTAGGCTAGTTTATCAGCCATGTTCTGGTGAGTTCTGCTTTTTTAACCTAAAACTAATTAGGGGATAGTGTAGATGTTTGAAAGATACGGCAAATTTTTGCGCGGCAAGACTGCAACTGAAAGATATTTAACGTGCAAATTTAGATGGTGTTTGGAATTTGGATGGTGTTACGAACAGATCGTAGAATTTATAATAGATGTTATAATTTAACAGGTCGACGACTAACCTTCGCCGTTGGCGTTTATTGGAATACTGGCCTTAGCAATACATATAACATAGGAAACCTACTTTTTATATCTTGCTTAGTAACCAACCGCAGCCAACTAGAATAAAGCTCACTTGTTCACTACATTCTCTCACCTAAGATACGCTAGTGTCACGGTTGTCTTTTAGGCGTCTCCACCAAATGTAACGTTACGGGTTTTGGCGTTACCTTTACCTTATGTTGCTGAGAGGTTTTATGTAGTTCAAAGGTGTGAGCGTTTTCTCACACAGGGGTTTTCTAGGGGACTCGCTTGGCTTTAACTAGACGTGCTCGACATGCTACCGTGTTTACCGGGGATAATTACAAAATGGTACTTACCATTTGATGACGGACATCTCCGTAACGTATGAGGACGGCACAGAGATTAGGCGACTGGGGATGGTGTACTGGTTCGGTTTCTTGGTCGGCTGTCGATCTAGTGGCGTGCTGAGTTAGCTAGACTTTGGAGGTGGTAATGGTGGTGGCGGTATGGTGGTGTATTCACAACTCACAGATTGCTTTTAACGTATAAAATATATTGATTTATCAACAAAGCCACAGAACAGTACACTTATAAGTCTTTACAAAAAAAGTTATAAACTAAGGATTGAAGTTATAAAGCGCGTGACCGGACCGTACGGGGTGACTACCACGAGTGTCAGTATCGACGACTGATTTGCAACTGCTTAATAACGACGAGCTACTACCCAAGCAGCTACCCGACAACTACTAACTATCTTTCTACTGCCCCTCGGTCATTTTAATATATTCGAATTCCCGCCTACGCGGTGTCATAGTTCTCACCATCTGCATGGCGCGTGGTACCACTTCTTTTCCTAAGCATTGCTTAAGTCACATACGCACTTGCGTTTTCCGTTACTTGTTTGTTCGTTACTCTTATTGTGTGGTGCACACATTTCGCCCGCGCGTTTTGTTTATCGATACGCCCCTTGAGCATACGCCTCCTAAAATTATTTCGGTTTCCTAAATCTACGTCTAATCTACACAAAACATGCAGTGGTTTTCCTGTTATTTAATATGAATTTCTTAATCAGCTTTTCGCATTCGCTACACTAGTATCTTACAATTTACTGTTCTTATATATTTCTGCGATACGAATTCCATTTTTTATACCCTCTGAACTATCTCCCATTGTCCCTCCCGCAGATCACTTTCAACTCTCCATTTTGTTGTCGTCTAGGATACTTATCCAGGAATGCCCGAGGCATTTAATTTGTTTCTTTCGTTCGGTATTTACTTGGCCTTCATCATATTCTTCTAAACAATCAAACCATAATCCAAAGGGTTGAATGATCCATACTCAAATACTTCGTGAACCTCTTCTCTGCCTTCACATATACTTTCGATAAAACGGTCCCTTGCTGCTCGCACGGATTCTATCTTGTTGTTTACTTTAACTAAACCTTCAATACCTAATTTTTCAACTTCTCCAGCACCATCAACTTCAACCGCACCACCTTCAACCGCACCACGAGGGTATAAAAAAAATATAAGAACAGTAAATTGTAAGATACTGGCGTATCTTAGGTGGGAGGATGTTATGAACAAATAAGCCTTATTCTAGTTGGCTGCGGTTGGTTACTACGCAAGATATGATCAGTAGGTTTCCTATGTTATTATATGTATTGCTAGGGCCAGTATTCCAATAAACGCCAACGACGACGGTTAGTCGTCGACCTGTTATAATTTAACACCTATTACAAACTCTACGATCTGTTCATAACAGGTGGCTTTTGATCGACTTTCGATTGGCGACATGTGCGGCACAGATGTTTTAGCAAACCTGAGCTTAAGGGTAGTATATCGTGGCCCACCTTGTAGATGTTGAGAGAGAGAGAGAGAGAGAGCGAGTGGTAGGCGGGGTGTGCCCGGATTGGCTGAGGATAGGTTTAAAGAATGGATGTACGAGGTAGAGATGGTGTGGGAAGTTGCAGGTATTGGCCTCAGTCGAGGTGTTGCAATATTTGTGTAAATAAATTTAATCACGACTTCGACGTGTCAACTTCTCTCCGCGACTCAATCATTATTGTCAACTGGCAGACTGTTCGCAACAATCCCAGTATGGTTGGGTTTTATTCCAGAGATATATGGCTCTTGTATGCGTCATTTGGACTATATATTCCAATACTCTTATCTGTTTCCTGGAATCCTCAAAAAAGCTTTTTTTGTTATCACAGCCAAATGCTTATGTACCGCTACCGCTTTCCTTTAAGACAGCCTAGAAATGGCGAGTTGGTCTTCCACGTGGGTAGAAGTGGTTCGAATCCCCGGGGTAGGCGCAGCCTGCAACAACAGTAATTCCGATTACAATTCCCATTAGATTGTTATAGCCACCTTTAAAACAGCATGTGGCACTTCTCAATATATTAAGAAACCAGTTGTTGGAACATACATAGTACAGTACAACGCATAAAATAGTTCCCTTCGGTCGAGAGTTCAGAGCTCTTCCATCCACATCGCTTCGTGCTTCATAATACGAAGTACTGTGTACATAGTACTATATGCAGCCAACATACAACCAAATATCTCCTGATCGAGTATTGCTCATGGTTTTGGTCGAATGATTGCCAAAATCGTATGTAATCAGTTACATTACCATTACGAATATATGAGCAATCCCATATGTAGAGATCACTACCGAACAGGACTCTTAAACCATACATTTGTAAGAAACCACTTAAAACGCCAAGTATTTGAGAAGATAAAGATTCCACAATGTGAGATATGTCATAATACTGAATAGCTGAACCAATAAAGTAATAAATTACATTCATTGTGGTTTTTATGGCAATTTCGTTCGTATAAATTATACATGAAGTTTCATAATTTCCCTTTATACATTTACATAATTAATGTGATCAATAATAATAACCATAGAAGAAAATTGCTATACCTTCTTGAAAAATTAATGGACAATTACGGACTAAAATTTTAATCTACTAAAGTAACTTATAAAGAAAGGTTCCAATATGTCGTGCAGTTTATTTCTCTTTAAGGTAAAAAAGTATGACAAATTATGAAAGTTACTTAAAAACGTGGTACTCCAAAATTGTAAATGATGCACATAAACATCATTTTACAATTTATTATGATTCTGCTACCACTCTTAACATATCTGGCATAATTGCACTCTTTGCACTTTTTTATTCACAATTAAACAAGGTTAAAATTTTAAACGTTATTGTTAAAGTTAAAATTACTTCCGGAAAAAAGGTCGGAAAATAGTAGGTATACACAAGTTAATTAAAATTACATTGTGGTGGAGGCGCCTGTTGCCATTTGGCAGCCTGCCAACCCCACATCGGCAGGGCATTTGTTAGCCATTACCATTACATCGTGTTGCGGTGGCATACTTTTTAAAAGTCGTTTTGTTTGGCTGTGTGCAGAGATACGACTGGCCTGTTGCACGACCTGTTGACGGCAGCGAAGTGTTAACGATCGAACTCTACGTACGCAGTCGGCTCTTCGCAGATAAGCTCCTGGGAACCTATGGCGTCGTCCTGCAGCGCGTCGTGCGTGACTCTCGTGTCACCGTCAATGACTGCCTTGTAGATGATACGAATCGACCTATTCCTGTAAGTCTAATTAAAAATATTTTACTTTCATAAAGCTACTTAGAAATGTTTCTGTTCTATTGTGAACGTTGAGATAAAATCTCACAACAGTAGTAGTATAATTTACTACTGCAACTACTAGAGTTTACAAAAATAAACTAAATTGGTAGAAAATGCGCAAAATGGAAGAAATATATCTTTACTATTAATTCTTTAGAAGTTCCTCAAAAATTACGAACAAACTGCCTTCAAAAATATCCTTGCAAATTATTTGATTACAAATCACTGCTTAGATTCCCTCTTTTCACTCGAAAATATTCATTTCATGATTAAAGTGTATCAGAGATTAATAAGTATCTAGAACAATTGTGGAAGACAGACAGACCACTGGCCTACACACGATCAGAGACTAGATGTGTTGTAACTTCGTGGTCACTGGTTGGGACTATCAAAGTGAGTCCCAACCAGTGATGTGGTTTTCCAAAAAGACACGTTATCTTAATCAACTTATATTTACTTCCAACTTCAGAAAGCGAGGTACTTTTCGCGTATATAAAACATTTCTCGTTAATTCACGAAGCAAGTAAAGGAATTAAATAAAATCAATTATACTTTAAATTTACAAAAAGTTGTACTGCAACTCGCAGGTAGACTAATCCGAAACTAAAATGACTGCAAAAACGCAGGACGATTGATCAGGAACGATAATATTACAACTATTTCGATTGCAGATCAAAATCGAATTGTCGAATATGAATGTGCGATCGTGGTCGCTTTAGTGCTTGACTGCTCCTCTATCAGATAAGGCAGACAGCGCCAACAAAAGTAAATTAAATTCGGCACCAATTTCAAATACGCCGCAAAAAGATGTATCGAGAACCCGTGGAAGCCCTTTTTCGTAGTGCGATGTACGCAATGGGTCCCACAGAGATGTTATTAAACTGATTCCATATACTACAGGTCAGTTACCATTACGTAAGTGTCGTAAATGTGCGGCTATCAAAAAGGTTCCGTTGCAGGTACAATTCACATTTTATGAATATACAATCTAGTCAATTGTATAAAGTGTTCAAAATTTAAAGAAAAATGTTCTAACAAACTAAAACTATATTTGGAAAACATTGCTACCATAGCTACCCACTGGGTTAGGTTAGGTTAGGTTAGGTTAGGTTTAAGCTTTCCACAAACCGCAATAAAAATAAAAAAAAAGTTAGGTTAGGTTAGGTTTAAGCATTTCACAAACCGCAATAAAAAGAAAAAAGTTAGGTTACGTAAGGTTAGGTTAGGTTAGATTAGGTTAAGTTAGGTTAGGTTAAGTTAGGTTAGGTTAGGTTAGGTTAGGTTAGGTTAGGTTGGGTTGGGTTAGGTTAGGTTAGGTTAGGTTCGGTTAGGTTAGGTTAGGTAAAATAAATATAACATGTAATACAACATGTAATAAATATAACATGTAATACAACATGTAATAAATATAACATAAATATCATGTGCTGCAGACTGTGTGTAAGCGGGACGTTCATCTAAAATAAATTTACATATTCTACAAACTTTTGATCATCATTAACAGATGTCAGCACTATGCCAAATCATAGAAAATAATCGAAAATGGAATCATCGATTAATCCGATTATTAGCGGGATCACAGTTATCGATTATAAACAATTATCATCCTTCACAATCGATAATAATCGAATTTCGTTTATTTTTTGACATACCTACTACCCAGAGGTTTCGCAATGAAAACATGTCCTGGCTGAAAATCCATCGTCCAAAAATCGATTTATCCCTTTTAATCACAAACTACATTTCTCCGCAAGAGTCAATAATAAATCGATTGTTATATGGTATATTAAAATATAATAAATATATTCCATTTTATTTCAGTTTCAATATAGAAAACCCCTCTTATCGCCTTTTCTGTAAACAAAACGTTAAAAACTTAAAAGTTTCCAATACTCATTAAATTAGTGTATTTCTAGTGTGTTTCTAAAATTAATCATAATATGCTAGTATTAAATCAAATTAAACCATGATAATAAATGTGATTTCATAACTTAACCTCAATATACCTCCACACGCAATAATACTATAAAACCATTACCTACAATCAGTGAAAATTGTACTCCCTACGCAAACGGCAATTATTTCACCTACAAATATACAAGCTACTTTATTTTCCTTCTCTTTTCCTCACATTTATTGAATGTCATTATAAATTATCGTGCAAAATTTGGGTTAAATTCTTCACCTTTTATTGTGTACCACACAATTTTCCCACTCATTTATCATCCTACATGGACAACATTTCGTTTAATCAACTTCGTTTATTTGTTTTTCGAAAGCCATTTCCACAAATGATTGCCGTTTAATTGGAGAGGTTTGTTAAAGGAATTACGCAGAATGTGGCAGTTCTGGGGGCGTCTGTTTGTTCCGGGGTTACACTGCCAAACCTAAACAACAAAAAGTTTTCCAATTACGCGTGTGACTCTTGCCGCTGGCATCGATTGAAATATTGATAACATTCCTAACTTGATAGACATTCTCTCGGGATTATATTATATAGTATGCACAAAATAACGCATATTGCTAAGTTTTACTAATTACATATTAATTGTATACTGTTGGAGTGATCAGTAATTTAATATCGGTTAATTTTATTAAAATTCCAATCAAATTCTCAAACAACACTTTGAAAAACGTTAAAATTAGAGGTTATCTTCGTTATTAAATACTATTGAATTCTTATAAAAGTTCTCCATTATTTTATTAATTTATAAATATAAATATTGAATTCCAATTAATTTATTCACTGATTGAGGTTATCGATAGTCTAATTATTAAGATTATTATACCTGAATTAATTGATTATTATTTCTTGGGATGCAACCGGCTTTTTCTGTCGATTGAGGGCATTTATACATTGAAGTTCTTGTGCATTCTCCTTTACAATTCTAATTTTCATAAGGATAAATAATCATTGAATATAATCTTTGAGTGGAATGTGAATTTAAACCGACAAACGGAGTTAATAGGTTTCGAAATACCGTTTGTTGAGTTGGTTGCCTAGGGTGTACGGCGCTTTCAGCGCCAGGTTACTTAAGTTTGTTTGCACTATTACGCGATCATCTATATATCTATAGCGCTTGATTCTGTCTATTTTCCTCTAGTGAGTTTGGCGAGTGGTTGTTAAGTTTCTTCATTTTGTTTTAATAAAGACGATAGTGTGCAAATTCGTGTACTTTGTGAACAGAAACGTAGAAAAGATACTTAACACATCGGCTAATTCAAGGAACTTAGCTTAATAAGATGCAGTTAAGTCTGGTGCTGTGCAATAAACGGGAAATAAATTAATGTTTTAAAAACCGCGACTACCGCGTAACACTGTTATACAAGGTTTGCTCTCTGAAGGGTTTTCTCCGAGTTGGAACTAAACTCGCGAGTTTTAACGATACTGGGATGTACTCCTATTGTTGCGAACCAAAAAAGCCAGCTCTGCAAGATACCACTGACAAAGTCTGATTCATTGGCTCTTCCAAAAGAATTCAAAAAGTTCGGACTCACACCTACCCGGTGCTTTCGCGGTTGAAAAAGGAGAGAATGTTCATACGCTGAATGTTGGAAAGTAACTAATTTTATTTTAAAAAGATTCTTACAACTAGCTGCAGGACATACCCCATCCTCCTCCCTCACACCATCTGGAGACGTTTCCCGCTCTCTCTACCATACACACATATACACACCGGGTGCCTCAACCTCGACTGAAGGTACGGTGACCTTGGCCGAGATCGAGCCGTACCACAACATTTCTATC
>JAODAC010047619.1:0-10368 GCA_027575185.1 Mimaenictus wilsoni
CCCGCTTAGAGATGTAGGCGGAGGTGGGAAGAAGGGCAGTTAGTTCGTAAGAATTTTGTCAAATAAAGTTTAGTCACTTTTTACTCCCGAAACATCTACTTCTCTCTTTAACATCTACGACAATTTGCATCGGACGGGAAGTCCACGAATCCTGCTAAAAATGAAAGATTCGCGTTAATTCGCGGGTTGATGTTGCTGTTCGCAACAGCTAGGATGGCATATTAATATGTAGCTAAAGGTGATTAATGCATAGAGAGTATCTGAACAATATAAAAAAGGAATTCGATGTCAAAAACTCTACCACATGGCCTATTATACTTTACAAATATCATAAACCCAAAAACGGTAAAAGGAAAATAACGTGCTTTTTCAAAAATATAAAACATTGAAAACATTATATATTCAACATCAGAAAATATTTATGCAGGTTTTTTTGCTACCTGTACTTCGATTTTTCCATTTGTGTATGTGTTGTGCATTTTTTCTTGTTTGTTGTGCATTTTCTATATTCGCATTTCTGATGGAGTATGTAGATGGCGAAGGCGCCGGGAAATATTGTGTTGTATCGGTTTATTGAGCCACGAAACTGGAAGATGATTGTGATCATGGCGCATTGTGATGATTACCATAATGGAAGCGCGGGGTTGTTTAATTTGCATGGCAAATGTGCCAACATCGGACCGGCCCGTTATTTATAGCTACAAGCGGGCGGGACCCTCTTCAATTCAACTTGAAAAATAACCTCTCTAGCAAGAAAAAAGCTAGACTCGGATAAAAGCCGCTAAAACATAGTTTTTCTTTTTCGGGAGGAGGATATATTTGCTTGCTTGCACGGTGAAAATAAGTCGGGCAATTTGAAAGCGCTGCGATGTTTCCGAGCCAAGGCATGTTGTGTGTCGCAACTTTAAGCTAAATAAAACTTTTACAACAAATTATCCTCGAGCGCGACCGTAAATTATAAATTGTATGCAGCTATATGCAAGAGGGATGGCCGGTTTGCAAGGAGCAACAAATTTATGGCTTGATGAGAACCGCAAACGGCGAAGCTTTGAGCGTTTGCCGAATTACTTCGGTTTGTGCATGGAAATTGCAGTGCGAACGAGTTTTCTAGTTAATGAAATAAAACTACGAGGCGGATTAATTAATTCGTGGCGCCTTGTTGCCCGTTTTGTGTCGGCGGGCTGTTTCTTTGTGTTTTGTTTGCCCGCCAGCCTGTTATGGTTACAAGTTGTTATTTCGGCTTTTGGGTGGCGGCGCCGGGTAGTAAACACCAGCTCGACCTATGTTTAGTGGTTGTGAGGGTGGTTGACGCGGTTAAAATCGCATGTTTTTAGTAAATATTGCTGGTTTTACTACATAATTTATTTTGAATACCTGGGACATAAATTTAAAAATATAAAGTTATGTTGTCAACATGTTAAGTCAGAATTGTCGGGATATATTTAACAAGGTTAAATTTTATAAAGGTAGTAATTAAATCAGACTAGTCTTGAATACATTAGAAATTTCTTTTTAACGATTTCACAGGATTTAGAAAATTGCAATTTGACGTATATTTTATAAAATATATTGATTAATGTTGGCGAGGTTAAAAATGCATGTTTTCCTTAAATATTGCTGATTTTTCTATTTCATTAAATAAGGATACAAAGGCAATATATTTTATTATATAAAGTTATATTTTTCACATATTAAGTCGAAAATGTACACACAGAATAGGCAGAATATATTTAACAAGGTTAAATTTTAAAAGGCTAGTCAGTTCTATCATCAGGATGTAATACAACTTTTCACCGATTTCTTAGAGATTAAGAAAGCCTAAGGTGCATATTATGTTGCATGTATTAAATTACGTTGGCATGGACTAAATCGCATGTTTTCAGAATTTCTGGTTTTACTTCAGCATTTAACTTGATTTAATTATGTTTAATTTTCTAAAGAAATTCATTGATTCTGTTTTGTATTGTTTATAACAGAAGATATCTTATTTCTGAGAGCCTGGATACGTTCAAATGTGTATACATTGTATTGTAACTATTAAGTGATGATATGGTTAGAATCTTTTAATCTGGGATATAAATTTAAAATTACACAATAATATTATCGAAATGTTAAGTCGAAACCGAACAATCATAATATATTTAATAAAGTTAAATTTTATAAAGGTATTCATTGGTATTCATATTATTTTGCCTTAGCATATTAGAACATACAGTTTAAACAATGTGTAAGACACTCGAAAAAGAATAAGTTTATATTGAAGTGCATTGATTGATATTAGCATGGTTAATACGCATATTTTCAGTAAGTATTGCTGGTTTTATTACATCATTTATGTTGAATCACAACATTTAAAATATATATTCATATTAACAGCATGTGAATCAGAAAAGTATACACAGATACATTTAACATGGCTTAGTTTATAGAAGCAATTGATAACATCTGTTTACTGTTGATAATATTAGATTTTTCCTTTTGAAATTCTAAGTATCTAGAAAATTTCAGATCTTATGTTATATATAAATATTATTTGTTACTATAGACCGAATATATTTATCAACTTTAAATTTTATACTGGTTTTATTGGATAATAAGACAATTGAAGAAAGAGACGTAACTTTGAAATTAGAAACTGTTTACTCTTTATTATAAAATTAAAGTAGACTTGCTTATTTTGGGTTACATGCCTATTGCCTATTTTGTAGAAGTTTGTACCAATAAATGTGTTTTGTATACAATTATAAGTTAAATATGTGCTGATTAGAGTTTTCATTTGCTTTTGGCCTGTTTACATTTTAATTTTAATTAAAAACATGAATAAAAACAACCAAATCTAACATAACAAAAAATGAACAAATGTAGTTGTAAATTATAATTAAATTAAAATTCTCCAGCAGACAAGCTATACTAAGCTATATGTTGTAAATCTCACCTAACTACAATTATATTTTAATACAATCTTTAATATGAAAACATTAAAAGCTTATTTCCTGAAAACTTAACTTAGTACGTACTAAACTTGAAGAACTGAAAAACTAAAGAGATAAGAGATTCAACATCTACTAAATGGAGTGGAAAGAAAAAATATAACATAGCGAAAATCGCGCTTTGCTTTTTTCTGTCGTCAATGCTGTTTTTCCTGAATGTTGTGGTGTAGAAGAAATTCTCTAGCCGATGAAGACGTTAATGCAGGTCTCGTTTGTGAAACCTTTTAACTAAATCAGTCCATTCAGACAAATTTCTCCAGGCCGGAGCTCTCTGTCACACTCATGGCGGGCCTAAACTATAAATACAAATGTGCTGTATAAATCGGCGAAGCGATTACCGGCCGCCTACTTGCTGAAACACCGATGAAAACTTACGAAAACGCGCCTGTCCTCGCTTTAACTGAATTTCAAATGTTGATTTTAACCTGTCTGACGATGGTGACATTCCGTCATTTCTTCCGCACAATTTGCCCCAGGTTCGACAACGTCTTGCAATACCTTTTCGAAGGTCTTTATGCGGAATAATTCTCATTGGAAAATCGAAGGCGCGCAAATTGTGAGAGATTGGAAGATGTACGACGATCAAAATTGAAATTCCCGACGATGGCGATAGTGATCGTGAAGTAAACTACGCCGTAAAATAGTTTGCACAATAGGTGCGGTATTTTCATATGTGCGATATTTTATCAGGCAGAGCAGTCGCTTGCGAGAAGTTGCGACAGCGAGTCAAGGACGAGGGCTTTTGTTGGCAAGACTTGGCCCAATCTGTACTGGCCCAACCTAAGCAAACACACGCACCGCAGAGCCGAAAAGTTTTCGATATTTATGACTCCACGTGATCACGTTGTTTGGTTTAGGGGCCTGTTAACTAGAATCATAAAATTGCCATAATATGGGTGAGAAGGTATTTTCATATTCTGGGCTCATATTTTAAGCGCCTAAAGTTGATCAACTTTCCCAAAACTAATTTGTGAGGAATTATTCATGGCGTTATAACGAGTATCCTCTAAAAATGGATCCTCCCTGTTGGAGCTATCTTATTTTAGATATATTTATATAGTTGGATGAAACGATAATACACTACAGGAACATAGGTACCTTAGTTTTTTGTTTGATTTACTGAACCATCAAAGAGGTACGAACAGTATATTGTAGACTGAATAGTGGACCGAAGCGTTGTCTACTGTTGACCGAAGGGAATTCTCTGTGAAGAGCAGCTAGCTCCTTAATATGTTGAGAATTGTCACTTTCGGTTATTACAGGTTACTGCCATGACCTATTGGGAATTTCAATCCAATACATCTGTTGTTGTTGTTGCAAGCTGCGGCGACTGAGAGCAGCCTGAATCCAAATGTTGTAAACTAAACTCCAAGAACCTGCCACATATTTTCCAAAGACATATTTACTATAATTTGTCTCTATTCGAAAGTGACTCTGAAAAAAAATCATGAAATAAATAATTTCACAGACATTCGCATTTTTTGAAGGCAGTAACTACGGAAAGTAATATTTCGATTGGAATTCGCTCTTTTCTAAAGAGATGCAAAAAATAACTCACTAAGTAATATTTACCATTGAAATGTGTATTTTTCTGAAATTGTCTATTGTGCTTTTAAGGATATTAATATGTGCATTCCGAATTCCTGCTTTTCTTTTGTGAAAAATTGTGAAAATTTAGAGTTTAGGCAGTGTCTCTCAATAAACATATATCCCTAACAATTTTGCTTATATAAAGTTAAAGCAATGCAAGGTTCATAGGAATCTAGGAGAGGTAGATAATACAAAAGTATCGATACAAGTGAAATGCCACAATGGAATTGTCTGAAAATGGGTGAAATTATAGAGGATATTGGTGGATATTAGTGGTCACTGCGGTGACTGTACATCACTGAATGGTTCACCTCAATTTCCCAGCGGCGGCATACTGGCAGGGGCGTGAGAGGGAAGCGCCGAGCTGCCCTCGATGGTAAAGAGATATCCGCGCATCTACCCATCCCCTTCAAAATACCCACCAGGCGAATAATTCCCCACAACCGAAATAAAACAATTGACTGCCTCTACGCCACTGACGTGGACGATGGTTTATGACATGACCTCACCTAATAAATCCCATTGGGCCATCTCTCATTCGCTATTCGATATTCTCGGGCGTCTTCAACGCTAGTGTGGGTTTTATGTTTGCCCAGTTTGCCAAAGTCCGAAATTAGGTTCAAGCCAATTTGCGAGATTGTTGTTAATCCTATAAACACATAAATGGAGTAGCTTCTGATGCTCGAGCAACCTCTTCATGTGCCATTTATGTTCTTACTTCAAAGTTCTAAAAATGAAATGAAATGAAGTTAGATCTTATTAGGAAAAGGGTTTTTTAAGCAGAGTGTTCAAAGCATTTCACATTGTCAATTATAATTCTAGAGAGATCTTGAGAGTTGATTTGATTCGTATAGTGACAAGACAGTTCGGAAAATTGAGAGTGGAATAATTTGATTTGCAATAAAGATTGCTACAGAACTGTTTGTTTAAAGTCTAAAATTGAAGAAATTTGTTGTATATAATCTGGGACTACGACTATGGATAATGCGAAACCCAAGAGTGAAACATTATATTTTATGAAAAAAAAGCTGTCTTCAGGCTTCAAAATATATCTTATAAGAACAGACTTCCTCTATTGAAAATCTATACTGTAGATCTACTTAACAAAGTTTGAATTCTAAAGATAATGAAAACCAGGGTTACCAACATGCTTTTTATTCAATATACTACCATAAACCATTGCATAAAATGTCGAATGCAGTTAGCCCTTTCATTTCTGATACATGATATTAAACTTACTCCCATCCAAGCAAGAAAATCTAGAAGTGACAAGACAAAACGAGAGGTCGAAAGTCGTGTAACATGAAACAAAACTTGTTCAAACGAAATTTCATGCCGAACAAAAGCGGCGCGTAAATATATCACCAAAGTCGGCGCGCATCACACTATTGTTCGCCGCCTTCCGCTCTATGCGGCGTGCCCGCATGGATTTATTGTTTGAGAAACTCACCGGCTCACTCATCCAGACCTCCAGAGGCTGGCCATCTCCGCGGCGTTCCAGACGCTAAACTCTCCAACCATGCCCCTCCAACCCCCTCAGACCCAAAAACCAACCTCTGGCGTCTAGAAATTACGGCTGAAGTTTGCCATGGCCCGTTTTCTTCGAAACTTAACAGGCATTAAATGGCGCCCTCTATGAATAGGGCCACAATAGTTTACTTTGCACCTGCATTGCAGATAGATGCCAATTTGGACTTTTCGCGCGATTTTCACGCCGGCGCGTAATTGCATTAAGCAAGCGCTGGCACATATTTGCGCGCGAGGACATATTTCACGGAATACTTTATCGTTTTGAGTTTGGGATTTGCAGCGTTATACAACAAAAGCAATTTGCTCGCGAGACGTGGCTGCACGTGCGGCATGTTTGAGAAGCATAAATACGTGGCGTGCTAATCCGGCCGGCCGAACACGTCTTGTCTCTGTGTGCTGCCTCCTACCGTCCCTCCCCCTCTCGACGGCACTACTGCTACTGCCACCCCCGCATTTCGCTTTTAATCCAAACGGCCACAGCCGTGCAGCGAACCTACGCTGACGTCGGATTAACTTCACGAGAACGCTAATGCCGCGCCCGGCGCATCCGCCAAATCCGCTCCTCTCACAAACACCCCCATGTACAACTACGTGCACATGGGCACATATGAATGGGACCTTGTACGCTTAAACCTTTTGATTTCGCAACAAAAACAATCGTATATGTACAGACATGCACATACATTCACCGACTTTGATGTTTCGTGGGATTTGAATGGTTCTAAAGAAGCAATATGAATGTGACACACAGTGAATGTTACTGTCTAAACCAAGACAACCCCGGAAAATGTCACGGACATGTCTACTGTTTACGTTTAATTCAACTTCTTATATTTTCTGATCCTTCCTTATTCCTGTATAATTTTCAGAAGTTAAGAGCTTAGTGCAATCAAACCTTAATTAATCCGACAAGAAATGGAACAGGTCTATAAAAGTCTATAAAAAGCTGTTTTCGAAAGAACTTAGTAAAACCTTTATTATTTATGAAGTTATAAATTTTGGTGCCCCTTCTTCGTCTCATTTTTTTTTCATTTTAAAGGTTTTCCCTTTTCTCTGGGCATTATTAGTTTCTTTATAAAAGAAAATTGGGTTATATTAATCTGTATTTTAATCTCAGGCTCCGTTATGCTTTAATCTGTCTTCATATATTCCATGTATATACCAAATAGTATTATATTATGTTTATTTGCAGTGAACTTGTTACAATATTTAGGTTTTCTGTCGACCCGTTTCGCCGTTTGGCAGCTTCAAGAGTCTCCTGGTAATGATTGAGCTGTGGAGAGAAGTTAACACGACCAAGTTTCAAATACACGCTTCTACAGTAACTTAGCATAATCAAACCTAAATTAATCCCTCATTCAAGAAATGTAACGGTTAGTCCGTAATAAAATGAAAATCTGCTTGTGAATAACTTGGCAGAACGCTTATTATTTATACTGCGGTGAACACTTGTACTTGTTCTTGTTCTTTGGGAGCGAAATTTCTGCTTTGTTTTTCGAGCTACTCGACTAAGCCTTCGTTTGTTACGCTTGTTTTATTTAAACTTGCCCCATGGATTGCCAGTGAGTGAGTGGCTGTGGCGGTTCGTATTTCTTATTTTTTAGATAGGTTCTGGTGAAGTTTCCACGCGAAGTTACTTAATTAGTTGCACTCGAAGCGCACGAAATGAAGTGGAAAACTTGCGGGCGAGTTTCCGCTAAGTGCTCTTTGCGATCGCTGCCCCCGGGGCGGCGGGGGTTACACACATGCATTATGTGCCTCTAAGCGCAAAAGCCATACGGCGAAAGAGCAATACCTTATTCGCTCATTTAATCAAGTGTTGGCTCAAAGTTCTTCTTAGTGCTTTTGCTTTATACCTGTTTTCATTAGTCAAAAGAACCTGTTTTCGTAATAGATCAATCGATTCAAATTCAAAATGATCACAGCTTAGACTATCTCTCTTAGACTTCTAATGTTTCAACGTAACTTTAATCTAACCTTTTCTCCAAAGGAATTTAAATAAGCTCCAAGGTCCAGGTTTAGACTTAAATAAGGTTGTGTGGTACGGTGTGTCGTTGATTGCGTGAATGGTGCAATTGTATTAAGAATAACAAATAGATTTATTATCACACGAATAACAGCAGGAATAAGTACACAATAAAGAGGCGAAGGGAACAGCGATGTTGCGCGTTAGAAAGCGGAAAACTGAGTCCTCGAGGTAATGAAATATAAAGACCTCGAGGGTGCATTAATGAAAGTAAGGCAGAGAAAGAGCGCTAGGGTCGAAGAGAAAATATACCTGCGTTTGGAATGCATGCAAAGAGTAGAAATAAATGTGTAGGTTTGGAAGATTTGCAGAGATGAAATTGAGAATAGTCAGTGAAAATACTAGAACATATGCAAAATTAACACATGTTAATGAGTTGCATGGACCGCCACAAGGTTAAAGCATGAGGAAGCAGGAATCATAATCTAAAGCATAAACATATATAATCTAACTATGAACTAATTTAACTAGAATGAAACATTCTCGAACCAAATGGACGATAACTTTTAACTAGATTGCTTATTTTTATTGCAATTTACCTGAAAGTTAATTAATGTTTTCATATTTTATGCGCGTATACCTTAATTAATCAAGATGAACTCGTTGCTCTTCACAACGCTTTCCTAAGTATTTGTGTTTTAATTAGGTGAAGAATCTTCCTAGATAATTATCTTTACTATTCACCGCCCGTTACTTTCAGCAAGGTGCTAAGAAGATAAAGCCTACTCTAAGGATAGGCAGGTCTGTATGCATTTTCACGTATGTCCGTTTGCATACCGCTCAAAGTAGGGTCGATTAAGTCGAATTAGCGTCGCGCACGCCCGTTGGGGAATTACGATGGCCTTAGTATTAACGACATCGGGAATCGCACAAAGTAGGCGAAAAGTTCCGCAGCGCGCGATTTAAGTTCGGGTGGAGGCGCCTAAGCTGGAGGCGCAACCGTCACGCCTTATACGTTAGCCCAAGTTGCTGCCGTGGGGAAGAGAGAATAAGTTGCCGGCACCGTCTACCGCGTAGGTGCCGTCGAAGAATTAGGATCGTCTTATACTTATTTCCTAAATGTGTGTATCCCCACCACGGCCGCCCGTGGGGTAATTGTTCGAAGGCCTTAGTAGTTGTTCCCCGTCATTGCTTCTTGCGTGAGCATGACCAGAGTTATGAAGCCGTTTGTTTGAAGTTTGACGTATTTATTTAATATTTAAATATTTCCAACGTTAAAGTTTCTTCCTGTTGCTAATCGGAGAATGATAGTGCTTTGTACCTGTCAGTATTAAACAAAGAGGTTTAACCTATTTTCATGCAGATCTTCAGATTCCTATTTTATCAAATATATCCATCTTATCCAAATATATCCATTTGAATCGCGTTATACTGATTTATTTTCCCCGATTGTGGTTCAGGTTAGATTATATCAACTTTTAGCTTAAACTCGGTCATAGGTATGATTGAGGTAACGCTAAAGACTCAATGTCAGACATATCAGTAACAATCTGGTTCAAAAAGTACTTATACCACACCATTGCATCTGGCAAGACCATTACCAGAGTTATGGAGCCCTTTATTTAAAGTTCGACGTACCCAACTTAATATTTAAATATTTCCCACGGCAAAGTTTTGCCGTTGTATGAAACCCTGGCGTTGGCAGGGAATAAAGCACTGCCGATATCCGCGCCGCCTCCGATAATTAGAAGAGCATGCGTTGCATGCATCTATCCGCAACGGTGGGTTACGTCACCATCGCTTAATTACCGATATATTGTGTGTGCATTGTGTGTGGCATGTGGGGGTGGCGACAGGGGTGGGATTGCGTTCGTTGTGGCGGCGGCAACAGCGGCGGCGTATGTGGTCCGACTGGCGGCAAAGTTTGCGTGTTACGCAGCGCGTACACGGTCTCAGTGTTGATGCTAATGCTAAGCGCCTCTAATTAAGTGCATGAAAGGCATTTTCATCTCACCTCACTTTTAGTCCCCAATTACATGCTGTATCAAGCCAGCCTAACCTAGGCTATAATTATACCTTCCTAACCTATTAAATCAGTTGTATATCAATTATAATCTAACACATTTTGTTGTTTTCTTATCTCTCTTTTTAGACTAAAATTTATAACATTAACTTAACATTTTTAAGATGTATAGTTATTGTCTAAAGTTGTCTGAAATATGTAAATTCAAACTTCACACTAAATTGCCAAATTCAATATAACATATATTCTCAAAGTCAGCCAAGACATCG
>JAODAC010047630.1:4428-55655 GCA_027575185.1 Mimaenictus wilsoni
AATTAAGCGTTAATTAACGGCTATAGGTTCATCTAATGGCAGTAGGGACGCGTAACGGCTCAGTGTTAAGTTGAAAATTCATTTTCCAAGGTTCGAACCAAGGAAATAAGCATTATTCAAAAATTAAGCACACCTAAACCTATTTAAGATTATCTCGTTTGCGTTGATGCAGGTACATACACATAATTAATTCTTTTAAATTAAGGATACGAATCTGTGAAGAGGCCGCGAAACGTTGCGAATCAACGTCGATTAATTACTCATCGCATCTGTGTCATTCCGTGCATCGTTAATGTTTTCATTTTGTTTGTAGTTCTCGGCTAATTGTGTTATAATTTCAAAAAAATGTTTCCATAATAAACGTCGGTGTGTTAATTACCATATTTGTACGTGCTGTGGATGAATCAAAGGTTTCGTGTTGTAGCAAACAACTAACGCGGTGCGAAATAGATAAATACTCGGATGAAGAAGTACCTTGAAAACGGAATGAAAGATATCTTCAATCAGCGCTTAAATAACAAAGGAAATCATTGAAATTTGTAAATAATTGCATAGGAACTTGTGACGATTTCAAAATTGCCAATTTTCAACCCAAGACTCTTTTTGTTCCCACTTGATTGGCAGAGAACGCAGCAGCAGAAATAACGCCGGCAAATAATAAGAGAAACGCAATTAATCGACATCGGATGATTATATTTCCTCGCGAAAGTAAAGCGCAATTAAATCCGAGCATCAACAATCGCAACAACGCGCCGCGCCATATTCGTATAACTCGTTATGGCGACACAACGCACGACGAGGAGAAAACTAGAACTCTCGCTTGATACCTCTAAGTTTATATATTTGCTGGTACATCTTGTCATATTCATTAGAAATTGAGGCTCGGCATAGAGGACATAAACACAATCAAATTAATTCGAAAACAATTCGGGTGGACATGGTGCGGGTGAGGGTACCCCTAAACAGAAGGTACCCATAAACACATAAACATATACCGCTGGATTCCAAGAAACCGTTTACAATCGGATAAGGTTTTGTGGATGATTGCTTTCCACGACCATCAAAATTGAGCCAATTAAAGCAATAAATACAGTGCGAGCAGAGGATCAGGATGGTTTATTATATTGCATTAGGCGCCTGCTTCCAGCAATTGACAATGGTAATGCACTGCAATGGTACCCGATTATCAGACAACTGTAATAGCACGGCAGATGGGTGTAAAGCAAATATTTGCATGATGGTATACTATAAAAGCACAAACTGTGATCTGGCACACCATCAGCGAAATACCGCTGTCTATGCATCGTCTACGCATCGGGTACACCATCAATTAATATGACTTGCAGCTTGGGTCTTCGTACAAGCTGCGCGTGTATCATCTGTGAACGTTTTGCAAACTGATGGTATGTCTTCGCAGCGTACTTCATTGTCACGTTGTGTGTGCTTTAAACGCCGGTGGTGTGAAGTTCCAGCCGGCGTTTACCTCGAAGTGTTTTCAAAACTCAGCTATGGAAGCGGATGTTGCGGACCAACTCGCCCTTTTTGGGGGCAAAACGATTAAATAATTGCTTAATAGCACACATCTTCCATAGAAATACGAAAATACGGATTACGACATTCAATATAGGCCTTTTTTTCTACAAAACCTTTTTGAGGGTATTTTGTAGGTCAGTTGGAGCACTTCCCCAAGTGACCAGTGGACCAACACGGTACGACAAATCGAACACTTTGCATTCGAAGGTGTGTCTTTAATGAGAAAGGCGACAGAACAAAGCCGTCTATGGTCAATTAAACACTGAATTTGCCTATGCATCCAAGGGTACCACGTGTGGAGGGAAAACGGTATACCTCGAACGAAAACGGTACATGCGAGCTACACGCACAAAGGGCATCTTTCCCTTCCTTCTGCGTGCTTCACGGATGATTATGTTGATTCCGCTTGACGTAACCGTGTATTATCAAAGAAATGCAGTGCCCCGCACACCTCCAAGCGTCGAGAGGGCCGCTGGTAAGCATATGTGAGAACAGCAGCAGCGAAGGTTTGTCACAGAGGCGGAGAGAGGGCTGTCTTGCACGCCGTGCCGGCCCCCGTTCGTGTTTATACTACCAGCATATATGGTACCCCATGGGTACACATCGCAAGTAGTCCCACAACGTTGGCGCGCTGAGCGTAAACGAAATAAAGCGCGGAAGGCGAACGTGCACATTAAAACCGCCTCGATGGTGGAGAAAAAGTGAAGAGAATGAGATTAGAGATGGATTCTAGTCCGGTTTTCGAGCGACCAGAACGAGAAAAAATTAATTAGTGAGAGCCGCACGAACGATGCCTAATCGTAACTTTACTAGCGATGGAAAGTGATAACTTCGACGATCAGACTAAATGGCCATCCGAAAATCCACGAAAATGTTCGACAAATATCTGTGTGTTTACACAAAAGAAGTGCGCACTGACGCGTCACAAATTAATGATTCTGTACCGTTTCTTTCTTTTTCGTGCCCAGACGAATTTGATGTTTGATGTACACGGCCCCTTAAGTTTACGCATCAACTTAAGGAACACCCCTTGATCTCGTCCCCGATATGTTTGAAACGCAAAGAATGCAAAACAGGCGCATTTAGAAATGTTGGCAAAAAGTCGTAGATCACAACAGAGTAAACACAATCGAACATGAGGGGATCGAAATTTTCGCGCGTATCGATATCGCGCGTATTCAATAGCTCCATATATGTAATAAAATTAGTTTTACTACTGCACTGTGTCATCAAAGCGTTTAGTCTGGTCATTTGTAACGTGATTACGTGTTTTTTTTTTCGGACGGTTGGATTTACGATCTGAGTAATCGATTTTCACATTAGTATCGTCCGTCTTTGAAATAACAGATAGTAACTTGATAAGCTATTATAATCATAAATATGCATTCAAATATGAAGCTTAGTAGACATGCCAGCTCTAAAGTTATTGACGCGTCTTATGGGAGGTGAGTTTTCGAATGTAGCGCCAAAGTTTAAAATTCTACTCTGCAGTTTTCTCGAAAGCGTGAAAAGTGTAGCAGCTACAACATCAAAAAATTGCACAATTTTTTGCTATTTCCTTCGCACCCTGCGGAGCAGATCAAAGATTGGCGAGTATACTGGAACTGGTCATAAGGTGAACTTTTGTCAGATAAAGTGCCATTATCTGGGAAACTAGAAGAGCGAAAACAGGCCAATAATAGCAAAACATAGCTGAGTGCAATAGTACTAGTTTCATTATAACAAATGAATATTTGCAATAAATATATAACAAAATGATCCAATATCCTGTCTCTTTGGCAGGAATCTCACAAAGAAATGTGTATTAACCAGAGTGATTGACCGATCGCTGTGTGAATTCCTATGAATAAGTTCATTGGAATGGACACGACAATTAAAATAGAAATGTAATGAAATATTTTAATAATAATAATAATAATAATATCACATATTTTAACGTTTATCGACCTCTGTGGGTCTCTCCGACTTTGATATATTCTATTTATTTGTGTTGTTTGTTTTTGTTTACAATTCATACATGGAAGGGTTGTTATACAATTTTTTTGTAGTTGGTGTGAATTGTTCGTGTATGTAATGTGTGAAGTGGTGTGTGAATGATAATCATGACTATATGGTGCCCGCCCCGAGGACTCGAACCTCGTCCGCTGGCGTGATACGCCACTAAGCCACCCGGACGGGCATTTTAATAATATTTTCATAAATCGTTGAAATTAAACAACCATTTGCTAAAAACTGATTTTATCTATGCAAACGTAACTATATAGAATTGACGCACTGCATTCTAGTATCAAACCTTAATACATTCATATTCATTCAAAAAATAACTTTAGTTATGCCAGTTCGATTCTAAATAATACTTCTATGATTTTATGGACATATTCACTGATCAAAAATTGAAATAAAAGGAAATATATTAATTAAAATTTAATTTAATAAACAAATTACAGCAAATTGATGTTTCGTATCATCAATTTGCTCAAAAAATGGTTTCACTCATTGAAACGTGACTACTTGGAATTGACGCACACACACAACAGCTAAACCTTTTAATTCATTCAAAAAAATGTACAGCTTGATTTAAAATGATACTTTTTAATCCTGCAAATTTTAACAGAACTTTTCCGATCGCTATCAATTCCACTGAATATGTTCATTGGAATTGGGGCAAGAACTAAAATAAAAATAAAATATATTAGTAATATTGAATGAACTATAGAAATTTAACAATAATTTGCTTAAAAAATAATTCCACCAATGGAACGTGACTACTATTAGGAAATAAAATGAAATATATTAATTATATTCCAATGAACTATTGATATTAAACAATTTTAAAAAGTGTTTCATCCGTGGTAACGTGACTATTTGAAATTGACGCACATTCAAATCTATTAAAAGATGTTGTCCAGTTTACAACTTCTTGAGCGTAGTTTTGCCTTTTAACGGCATTATTCAGTGTTATAATTACGCCTCATAGTTTAGAATGGTAATAATTAAGCGTTTATGTCTGTTTCCTTTCTGAAATTGGTTTAATAATGGCTATAATCTGCAGAAAGCACTGACTTGCATTAAATGACTGTAATAAATTGTCCGGCGTAAGAAAACCGTCCGGCCATCCGGGAAATGCATCGGCATAATGAAGTGTGACGCTTTTTTCGCCCCCGTTTTGCGCGACTTCTTCGCGCCGATTAGCGTTTCCGCGAGACGCGCTAACTTACTTGGAACTTAACTAGGATGAACAACGGGGAATTCGCGTGCACGCCAAACAACGACGAAACGAAACAAAAACGACAACAACGCGTTTGTTTATTGTTGAAACCTGTCGCGTTTGTGTCGCGTGTGCTTATGCAAAACATCCGCCGAAGAAAGTCGACGTCTTAATGCGATTTTATCGCTTTCCGGCCGCGACAATAACCGCCCAAATTTGGTAAAACTCCGCGAGCGCTATCCGATTTGTACAATGCCAGATAATCGGTGGCTAGAAGCGCTTCTTGTGCGCTGTGACGGAAGCCGGAATTGAGATCAGCGTGTTTCGCGATTGTGCAACATCCGATTGACGCGATTGGGGACGGTCGTGAGAGAAAATAAAAGTGGCGTCCATTGAACAGTCGTTTAGTATTTAGAATCGTCGAATAGTACAGGATATATACGACGATTTGATATATACACCTTCAAATCGTAGTGTGCATATACAAATTGAGTTTCTTCGGACCGCTGTGAAGTTAGTAAAAAATCCCAGAAAAGAATTTTATTAGAGATTTCCATAAGAAAAAATAAAAATTGAGCGTACCCCTTCTCCTTTACACATGTTGTTTAAAATGTGTACTCATTTGGGTCATAATGAGTACAAATTTTGAGAGAACTATTTTTTTGACTCAGTGCAAGTGTCCTAAACGGACGATTAAAGTATGCAATTTTCAATTGATTCGTCCATCGGAGAAAATCGAGTGAATATGTCCTCTATTCACTCGATTTTCTCCGAAACTAGACGAGGGTGCTTCAAGATGTTCAAACAAAAGTTGTTGCAAATTCAGAGAAGAATCTGCCAATGGAAAAAATTCACGATCGAGTAGGTGCAGATAGGAGAAAGGGTTAAATAAAGAGATAATGCATTGAAACTTGTACCAAAATAAAGAACGCATTAAGGTGCATCGTATGGCATCATTAAAAATGAGTTTTTTTTGCAAATTTACCAGTAATTTGTAGTTTTAATTGAAATTCTTCTTTGCAATGATCTCAACTTAATAGAACTGTGCATTCGGTAAACACTTTCAAAAAAATACTCATTTTTAATGATGCCATACGATGAACCTTAACGAGTTCTTTCTTTTGGTATTAGTTTCAATGCATTATCCCTTTATTTAACCCTTTCTCCTATCTGCATCGACTCGATCGTGAATATTCTTTCATCAGCATATTCCTCTCTGAATTTGCAACAACTATTGTTCGAACATCTTGAGGCACACTCGTATAGTTTCGGAGAAAATCGAGTGAATATGTCCTCTCATGGACGGATCAATTGAAAATTGCATACTTTAATCGTCCGCTTAGGGCACTTGCACCCGAGTCAAAAAATGGCTCTCTCAAAATGTGTACGCTCAATTTATATTATATATTTTTTCTTATGGAAATCCCTAATAAAATTCTTTTCTGGAATTTTTTACTAACTTCACAGAGGTTTTCTTCGGAAACGGTTGGAATGGATTTATTCGAAGTCGGAATGGATTTATTCAAAGTTGAAATGGATTTATTCGAAGTCAGAATGGAATGACTTTTAGTTTTACGGCGAAGAAACAATTAATGGAAATATTTAATAGCACCGGACTGACTAAACAGTTCGAAATTGAAAGGGAAAGAGGCTTGGAAGTACTAGAAAAGAACGTACGAGCAAAATGCACCTGAAAGAAGCAATTAAAACATCAATCTTTGATAGATGTTCGTCTAGGTATATATTCGGATGCACCAACGATATTTTGAAAATATTTATGAGCTTTAGAACACTATAATTATGTGTTTTAAATATTTAATTATATATTGCAGAGGTCTTTTAGTACTAATCACTTGTTATACATTTTTTTATCAATGTTTTATCAATGCAAATATTAGGCTATTTACTTTTTTTATCACTTGATTATTACATGCATTAAATGTCATTCATAGAAATACAAGTTTTGATATATTTTTCACTTTTAAAGACTTAAAAACTATTTTTTTTTTAAATTAAAAAAAAATCAAAAAGAAAACTTTTGTATTGTATCCTTTCAGATCACCTGCTCTCTTCTAGAGTGGTCTGTCTAATGGAACACATCATAATGGCCTTATAATTCTAGATTGCATTAGGACTAATTGTAGAGGAAATTGGGCGCGAGATGACTCACCGCTCACTTTCGGTCGAAAGTGGAGGAAATGATCCCGAGCCGACTCGCCCTTGCGGATCTCGGAGATGACACGCGGCGGACGCGATTTCCCTAACTTGCCGCCACTGCCACCGCCCCCGCTCAGGGTGTGACACACCAGCATCGCTATCCGCGTTGCGCAATCCAATCAAGGGACACACAAAGGCACAGGTAATCCGGTTGATTAGGCAGGCGAACTTTGAGTAACTTTGGGACGCGCACGCGCGATTTGCTTTAGGACGCGACTGAGTGACGCGCCGACGAAGCGCTCAAGGCACACTTGTGTTTACAACTGAACGCATGTGCGCGCTCTTGTCTGTGCTCGGTGCCCGATGGCGATGGTGGTGGTGGTGGTGGTGGCTGAGTAGTGTCGCTGGTGGGGACATTCCGCTGATGGCACGCACGTCTCATCGACACGTACAACCATGGGCGATAAGGGCAGCTTTGTCCAATTCGTACGTACCCCTTTAGGATGTTTTTTCGTGGACAGATAAGGTGTCTCGATTGATAATGTCCAATCGAAGGCAGTAAATCATACGTTATGAGTTATAAAATGTTCTGTGGCTCTATTTTAAATCATTTCTATTTTTTATAAGGTGTGTCTGAATTTTAGAAAGAATGGATATTTTTTGATATAGACAATATTTATATCGTAGTGACGAATGTAAGGAGCAATAAGTTTTTTATATCGAAATCGGAAAGTATCGGTTTACTTTGGTATCAAAAGTTACAACACTAACCTTTATTATGATAATATTCAAAGCATCGAAACGTCAAACTATCGACTTTTTTTTGTAAAGTATGATGATATGAAGTAAAATATGGTATCGAAAGAACAGAAACATCTAAATATCCATGTTTTCTGGTATGTAAACTATCGACAGAAAGGTATCCAAGCACGTATCGAAGCTTTTTGTCATTAAGAGCACCCAGAGCATCGAATGAAACTATCATTAAGTTTTGGTATGAAAAGCGTCAAAATCAAAGTATCGAAATACAAAAATATCAATACGTTTTAATATCGAGAGTATCTAAACCAATGTATTGATATTCATTCGTATCGAAAGCAACGAAATAACAAAGTATCGTTTTGGTATCGAAAGTACCGAGATATGCCAAATATCGATATTTTCTTATATTAATAGTGTCGATTCTAAAATATCTATGAAAATATCGAAATTTTTTGGTATTTAGGGGGAATATTGGTACACGAAATTTCGAATGAAAATATAACAAAATTTTGATTATGAAAACAACGATTACGGACTATCGAATAAAAGTTTTGATACTTTTTGTTATCGAAACATCAAAATTTCGATATGTTTTGGTATTGAATGTATCAACACCAAAATAATGATAATTTTTGATATCGAAAGGAGCGAAGTATCAAAATCGCTATAGTTTCTGGTATGTATAGCATCGAGTATGTATAGCTATCTAAGAAAATATCGGAACTTTTTGTTATGCAGAGTTGCAAAACGTCAATATATCAATTCTATCGGGTATGTAAGGTATGGATGCCAAGGTATCGAAACTTTTTGGTAGAGAAAGTCGAGTGATCAATACCCACATATCGAGTCTAGGTATATCAGATGATGACGAAATATCGATATTTTCAATTTTCGATATATCGTCATTCAAATCGCTCGCATGCTCGCATGTCAGAAAATAATCGAAATCCTCGATATGGATATTTATCGAAACCCAAATATCGATAAAATATCGATATGTCAACTTTGATATATCAATATTTATCAATATGTAAATATTGCCTAATCAAGCCATCAACGTCATCAAGTAAAGTAGTAAAAGAATCGATATTTTTGGTATAAAGAGTGTCGATACCGAAATATTGAATAAAAGTACTGGAAGAAAGTATTGATACCAAAGCAACGAAAGCAGCGATACTCTTTTCTAAGCAAAGTATGCAAAGATCGAAGTATCGATACTTACTGATACTTTTTTGACCCTTTCATTTGCCTAATCTAACCATAGACACCTTAGAGACATAATTTGATATAGGCAAGAACTTTCCCTATTTGGTACTTCAAATTTATGATCAAAAATTAAAAAATAAGTGACTGTCAATATTATACTAGTGTTAAAATGGTTATAATACATAAAATCGTGTATTTTCAATTTTCGATATATCGTCATTCAAATCGCTCGCATGCTCGCATGTCAGAAAAGAATCGAAATCCTCGATATGGATATTTATCGAAACCCAAATATCGATAAAATATCGAGATGTCAACTTTGATAATCAATATTTATCAATATGTAAATATTGCCTAATCAAGCCATCAACGTCATCAAGTAAAGTAGTAAAAGAATCGATATTTTTGGTATAAAGAGTGTCGATACCGAAATATTGAATAAAAGTACTGGAAGAAAGTATTGATACCAAAGCAACGAAAGCAGCGATACTCTTTTCTAAGCAAAGTATGCAAAGATCGAAGTATCGATACTTACTGATACTTTTTTGACCCTTTCATTTGCCTAATCTAACCATAGACACCTTAGAGACATAATTTGATATAGGCAAGAACTTTCCCTATTTGGTACTTCAAATTTATGATCAAAAATTAAAAAATAAGTGACTGTCAATATTATACTAGTGTTAAAATGGTTATAATACATAAAATCGTGTATTACTAATGTATTTTTCAAACCAAAGATTAGTTACGAGATTAGACAAAACCATAATAAATCAATTTCAATAATTTAATCTCATGTCAATAGATTCCTAGTATTCCTAGTAGAAAATCGTAATTCTGAAATTATGCAAGTTAATTACATATGTTAGATATACTGTTATGTTCCAATATGTGCAGAACAACAGATTATAGTTATAATTTCATAGCCGGAATAAGTCGATAGAGAAAAATTTCCAAAGATGTTGCTTTGCAAACAAAGAGCGTTCGCAGCTCGGAAACTAGTTTAATCCGATGCATCAAACTAGGAATTACTCCAGCGCGAAGAAGGGTTACTGGGAGACGGGTGGGACTTTTCCCCGCTGGCATAATGCGTCCGGCCATTAATCCTCGCCGGTCGTCGGAGACTCACTGGCGCAGAGGAAAATGTGTTTCCAGCCACAATGGGCACCACCTAGAGAGATTGATGGTGCGTTGTTCGACCGGGGGGAGCGAAATGCAAACATACCCAAAGTCTTTACCTCTCTGAAACGCGTCCCTTTTCCCGTTTGTTCGAACGTCTTCGCTAGATCCTTTGCCCTTGTGCAGTGCATCTATATGTTTGATTGCATTATCTCGGTACACCTAAATTGGGGTGACACATTCGACGCGACAAAGGTGCATTACGTACACACATACATGTCGGGAAATTGATACTAGAAAGAAAGAAAGAAAAAAATGCTTTGTCGTTATATAGGGTAGTGTAAAACATACACAGTGCGATAACTATTTGGTGTATTGTTTATGAGTTTGAAGTGATAACAAACTTTTCAGAGTGGAAAAAGAAAGAGTGGTCAATTCATCGAAAACTGCTTAATCGGTGGTCTGTTCATCGCCGGCAGATCCTCGGCTGTTCACATCAAGGTGCCGATACGTTATGACAAGCCATTTTCATTGATTAATTAGGGATTAAGTCTCTTGTTCGAATGACATACAATTTGATATGAAAAATGTTTCGATGAACTGACCTAGTGCAGTAATTGGACCTCTCGATGCAACTTAACTTAAATGTCAATAAGGGAAAACTATATGAGAGGACCCAGAGTCTAGGTAAAATCATCGAAAACTACTTTATCGTCGGTTTCTTTATCGCCGACCGATCATCGCGTGTCCAAATCATCGTGGATGGGGTTACTAACCATGATCACTGAATGTACTACATTTCTTGTCCAAATTATATAAAATTTGATAGGAAAAATGAATTCGATGAAATGACCTAGTGAAGAATTTGCATCCCTACTTAATACTAATCTCGGACTAACTTAACCTTAATATTAATATAGCGAAATTATATGAAATGAGAGCCAACTCATCGAAAACTACTTCATCGCTGATTTCTGCAGCGCCGACAGATCATTGCGTGTCCACATCGTCGTGATGATATATGGTGACTAGCCATTATCATTGAATATATTACATTTCTTGTCCGAATGATATAAAATTTGGTATGAAAAATGAATTCGATGAACTGACCTAGTGTAGTAATTGGATCTCTATTTATTACGCGTCTCAATGGAACTTAACGTAAATGTCAATAAAGGGAAATTATATAAAAGGACCCAGAGTGTACGAAAAATCATCGAAAATTTCTTCATCGCCGGTTTCTTTATCGCCGACCGATCATCGCGTGTCCACATCATCGTGGTGATGTAGTAACTAACCATTATCATTGAATGTACTACATTTCTTGTCCGATTTTTTTTTGTTTGATTTACCGAGCATCGACTGCTATGATCATTAGCTCTATTCAAATCTTTGTCCGAATAATATAAAATTTCATATGAAAACTGAATTCGATGAAATGACCTAGTGAAGAATTTGCATCCCTATTTAATACTCCTCTCGAACTATCTTAACTTTAATGTTAATATAACGAAATTATATGAAATGAGAGCCAAATCATAGAAAACTTCATTGCTGATTTCTTGACCTACTTAAACCTGGTGTGTTAAATTAAAAACTACTTAATTGCTGGTCATTCGGACTTGCTTCATCATACGGACAGTTAATCGCTTCGCCTATGTAAGAAAAACCTATGACGCGATTTTTTTCAAAAATTGTTAGTGTCTAGTTTAAAATATCATACTATTTGAATTTTAAAATTATCTAATATAGATTTCGAAATAAATGGGTCTAGGTCAGTTTATCGAAAATTACTTTATCGAAGCAATTTCAACATAGGGAGATATTGACAGCTCTGACTATATGTATAGGTTTGCTTGAATAATATTACTTACTATTTCTACCACTTTTATTTCTACAAACTTTTCAAGTCCCTTAGTTTTCTGAATTCCATACGATAGATTGGCTTTAATACGTTAGGTTATGTTCAATTAATTTATATTAAGTAGTCTAGTATAAATACGACATGCACCTTGAAATGTACAATTAGAGATTGCAATAGTTGGGTTAATTATCATCGAACTAATTAGCATTAACATTAGTAGAAGGTAAAGTACTACGATTTTCTTTAGTCCTAACCTATTCTAAACTTCAAATTAAGGAGAGTTAACGAACGACAACCCGATAATCGGATTCATCCAGACTATCACTCTCAAGTTATTATAGAACGTTTAAGTTAATTCGTCTTTGGGTACGAGTATTTACATACTTTATTCTTATTCGTTGATGAAAAGTTATGGCGATAATAACATGCATAAATCCACCCAAAATGCAGCATTACAAATTAAAATTCTTGCCCGAATGTCGGGGAAATAGTATGGCTCTCTGGGATATAATAAGCGTGATTGTGCTAAGCGGGGCTTGATTTAAGCCCACGTCAACGTCGAAATTAGTATGGAAATCCGTGCACGATGATGTTTGGGAGTCAATTTGGTCGCACCGTTAGGTGCAGTTGCATTTGTCATGCTTAACGTCTCCATTTTATAGCCCTTGCTGTAATTAATTTCGGCCGTAACGCGACGATTTCGACGCAATCCGAACTTGTTGAAATCGTCTTCGCGTTTTCGCACCTTGGGATTGCCGCGCGGCGGTAAAAGTTCCTGGTTTTGCGGTCGTGCGTACGCGTTGTTTGCCTTTGCAATTATTCGTGCTTAATTAGCGCAGCGCATGTCGCAAGGTTCGGCGTGTTTTGCGCCGCAAAGAAGTCGATATTGAATACAATTCGTGTGGAGTTTTGTGTTAAGACCTTCTTCCGACTGGGACCCACTAGAAAATCGTTGTATTCATATAGTCAGCGAGTAATGCTGGTTTCGAAACGTATATGTTTATCGTTGATTTTACCGAGCAATGACTTCTTTCTCAATGAAATCAGTCATATTTTTTTTTACAATGCATTAACGATCTATGTTTATTTACCTGTGATTTGATATCACGCAGCGAAATACTGCGAACTGAGTGTGAACGAGGCCTAAGAAATTTCTATAGGTGACATTTTCGGTGACCAAAATTCTTTTGGGTGACACTTTTTCGTGTGTACCGCGTGAATTTGCGTCAGTTTACACGAATTATGTCGAGTACCTATTATCGAAAGATATCTCAAATGGATACGTCGAAATGTTAATCGGCAAGTACCTTGATAATTAATTGTCCTATTAAAGTTCATAGAGGAAATTACTGATTATTTCTTATCTCTTATTAAGTTTTTCATTTACATAAATACATTTGTAATGTATTTGAAGTATTACAAATATTATTAAGAGGCTCTGTTATGCGCAAGAAGTTGTTTAGCTTTTTGACAGGTGTCCAGTATTCGTCAATTCGAAGTCGTCACGAATTCATGGGTTATCTTATTATCAGTTTGGTTCTGCTACGTTCGATTATGTTAGGTTAGATTGCATAAGGTTAGGTTAGATCGCATGACATCAAGTTGTATTAGGTTAGGTTTGCTTGCATTCGGTTAGGTTGCGTTAGGTTAGATTGCATTAGGTTTATATTGGTTTAAGTTGCATTGGCTTAAGTTAGCTTAAGGTAGGTTTCATTAGGCTAGGTTGCGTTTGGGAAAAGTTACACATTGATAGATTAGGTAGCATTGAGGTAAGTTAAGATTACATTAGATTAGATTGCGTTAGGTTAGATTGCATCGGGTTGCGTTTGCGTTGTTAGGTTGCGTTTAGTTGATTTTGATGATATAGATTAGTTGCGTTGGATTACGTTGCGTTAAATTAAGTTGGATTAGTTTGCATCAAATTAGGTTAGTTTAGATTGCCTTAGGTTTGGTTGCATTAGGTTAAGTTGCGTTGGCTTAATCCGTAATAGGTTACCTTAGGTTTGGTCGCATTAGGTCAGGTTAGATTGCATTAGATTAGATTGCGCAAGGATAGGTTAGATTGCGTTAGGTCAGGTTAGGTTTTGTTAGGTTAAATTCCATTAGGATAGGTTGCGTTTGGTTGGGTTGCATTAGGATAAATTAGCTTTGGTTGCCTTAGGTTGTTACATTTCATTGAGTTGAGTTGCCTTTGGTTAGCTTAAGTTAGGTTACATTAGGTTAGGTTCAGTTTCATTAAGTCAAGTTGTGTGGGGTTTGCATTAGATTACTTTAAGTTTGGTTGTATTATGTTAGGTTAAGATAGATTACATTTGGTTAGATTGCATTAGGTTAGGCGCTACGTTGCATTAGCTTAGGTTTCAATAGATTTCACATTGTTGCATTACCTAATCTAATGCAAATGTATTAGGTTGTACTAGATTGGCTTCCATTACATTAGCTTAGGTAAGGTTGCATTGGGTAAAGTTAGTTTGCATTAAATTAAATTGCTTTTGGTTTGTTCGCATTATGTTAGATTATGTTAGGCTGAATTAGGATAGGTTAGGTTGCATTAGGTTAGGTTGCATTGGGTTGCGCGGGATTAGAAGAGTAATCTTTACATGACATAGGTAATGCATTTGGTTAGGTAAGATTTGGTTGGTATAGGTTTGGTTAGGTTGCATTAGGTTAGTTAGTTGCATTAGGAGAGGTTGCGAAACATTAGATTACGTTAGGTTGCGTTGCCTTAACGTACTTTGCGTTAACGTTATTGACATATTTCTTATTAGCCTATCATTATTTCAAACCTTTGTTAATTCGAAATAAAGTTGATATTTCGAGCTAATTTTTCCTGGCGTGAATAAAAATTCCACATGATTTTTAAAGACGTCACAAACCAAAGCAGAAAAAAGCCAGTTTTGAAACTCATTTTTTATGAACCTCTGACGATTTCGAATTCATATTATGACGATTTATTGCCTATTTCCAACTAGCTCAGCGTTATCTCCGAGTTTCGCTAAGTAAACGCGGTTCCTCGGAAGAGCGTAGTCAGCATGAGTCAGGAAGTCCAGCAAAAAGACTCGCGGCGCCATCGCGCTGATGGAAACTGGTCCGGCCGCGCCCGAAAAGCATCTATATCGGTGCCGTCATGCGGCGATAGAATTCGTCGCGGTGATAACGGCGCGTACCTGAAGTGCGTCCGCCCAGCGAGGGGCACGTTATCATCATGTCGTGCAGGCCGAGTGCAGGCGCTTTTACGGGTCTGACAATACGAGGTAAAGTACACGACGCATGCCACCCGAAATTTTTGCGCCCGAACGTTTCGGCCTCAATGAGCGCGTACGCATCGACGCACCGGATGTATTCCTACGCCTATTGTTGTGCCACGAAACGACACAATGTCGCAGTCAATTTGCCGCACTTGGTGAGATATGGAAAGGTCTTTTGTGCAATCAAAACATTGCAACCTTTCGCTGGTTTTTATTGCGCTCCCTAAAAAAAGGAAAAGCTTCTCGTTTTTGCTTAATGAGGGAAATACTAACTTCCGCTCTTATTGTTAGATTTATGTCTATTTTATAGACTTATCTATATCTATACAATGTCATTGAGGATAATTGGTGTTTTATAGCAAAATGAACAACAATAAAAATACATTTACAAATATTGAAATTTTCTTTTTCTACCCCTGTTGTGTAATGTATACATTATATTAACAATGTCAATTAAATTATGATCTACATAACCTACGGTTGATCGTAACAGTACTGGTAGATTATGTATTTCTATGTTCATAGCCTTTATGCTAGTTTCATAGCTGAGGCCGGTGTATTGCTGTGCTCGCAATAAGACGTTAGTTTGTTATACCTTGCTGCCAGCGACTGCGTGCTACGTAGCGCATGCACGTGCCATAGCCGTAGTGAGCGGATGCGCCTATACGTAACCTGTTAATGTTATCAGCAAACACAATGACATCAGAAAACTAAATCCACTCAATATTATTTGCATATATAATAGTCTATAAATATAAACCAAAAAAATGTAATAAAATGATTTTAGAAAAATTTTAAAGACAGACAAATTTTCGATACTTTTGACACCAAAAAGTATCTATACTTTCGATACAAAATAGAATCGATACTTTCGACCCGAAACATTTCCAATACTTTCAATCCCAGTAAGTATCAACACATTCGATACCAAAAATCTATACTTTCAATTCCAAAAATATTGATATGTACAGTATCAAAAAGTATCGATACTTAAGATATAAAAAATATCGACATTTTTATTCCTCATTTTCCATATGATCGTTACTTATAACTTTCAATACTTTCATTCAATACTTTCCAATTCCGATATTTTCGACACCAATAATCATCGATACTTTCAATAATCGATATAATCGATATAAATAAATATCAATAATTTCATTCTTTCTTCTTTCAAACTTTGGTACTACTCATACCGATACTTTCAAGGGATATTTTCTATTTCAAACTGTCAAGAACTATCAAACTTTTCACATTTTGATACCAATTAGTATCAGTCCTTTCTAAACCAAAAAGTATCTTTCAAATTTTCATTGTTTCCATAGATATACTTTCGTTCGATGCGTAGCTACCGATAACTTTTTCATGCTTCGTTACTTTCGATACCAATAAGAATCGATACTTTCATTTCAGATATTTTGATAATAAAAAGTAACTACGCCTAACTATCGATACTTCCGACAATTCCTGTAATCCCAATAATTTCTAAATAATATCTTTGACTCTAACAAGGAGAGTTTCCTTAATTGTCTAATACGGAATTGAATGAAAATTTGTGTATGTAGCCTCTGTAACTACACAATCACTTGAAAAAACAGTAGATGCAGTGCAGTCTGTTATGCTTAAATTAAATAACTTGTGAGTTTAAGGTTTGAACCTATGCAACCAACAATACACCCAGAAAGGTTTTAAATTATAAACAATCTACTTTCAACTTTAAATAAATTCGCACAAGAATAAATAATGCATTTTCAAAGTTTGAAATGTTTAAAATTCATGTCAACCATAGTCGTAGGAATACATAGACCACCGATAACGGAATAATTGGGATAATTGGTTTGCAAAATTTGATCTCTAATGACAGTTGACAGTTTACCCTTTAACAAGGTCAATCATTACTGATCCTAACCAATGCTTTAGTTCATTGAATCAAATAAATTATTACAATACAATCAAAGAATTTTGAATTATATATTCAAATTTAATATTGAAATACAAATAAAGTAATAAAAATTTAAATTTTAATACCCATAGAGTAACATATTTGGAGGAAACCTGAAACACAATAGGCAGTAAAGGAATTGTTATCAAATACACGCCAATAATGTTTTGATTTTTGGATATGTTTTCAATAGGCTGTCAAAGATATAACTGCTCCATGTATTTATATACGTCAATGATATTAACTACATTGAACGTAGGCAACCAAAAATACACCCTAACTCCTCTAGTCTGAAATTCTAAATAAATTTTGTTCAATACAATTAATAGTATTGAAAAATACCCCTATTAAGTACATTGTTGCAATCCTATATTAATTCCACACTGAAAAAAGTGTACGTTTTGCGAAACTAGCGCGACCTGGAGAACTAAATAAAACTTTGAGCACTTTGAGCTTACTTTGACATAGTTGACACAAACATGACTAACGTGATAAATAGCACTAGTTGTTCATTTTCGTAGGTAAATGTTCAAACTGCGAAAAATAATGCATGTATTATAATGGTATAATTTTAGCAACTGAATATTTTATTTAAAAAATGGTGAGTGGATCGAATCTGAGCAGAATGTTATAATTTTAACCTACATTTGACGTGCGAAATATGCGAATATTTCGCAGTTATATTTAGCGAAATAAATCGACTAAGTTCCGTTGAGTTTTCCAGGCACAAGGAGAGAATGAGTTGCTCATGGGCCTGGAGCAACTCATGGACGAGTTCTACAGCGACTCGTCCGACAATAAGCGCAAGCGAGAGATCGAGAACCAGTTGAATGCGTTTGGCATGCAGCAGGGTTCATGGAGGCTGTGCATTTATTTCATGGAACATTCAAGCAATGACTATGTCCTGATGTATTCAATTTATCAAATAGAGGTGAGAATTTTTTCTTTTTATTTTCATATCTAAAGGAACTTTTTTCATGTTATATTCGTCAATTTTGTAAAGATTTAAAGGAATTAAAGCTTCATGCATGTTTTTCTCTCTGTTAAATGACTCTGGTCCACACAGCTTGTAATATGTAGACAGTGGAATTTCCTTAATTCCGCTGAGCAAAGCTACCTGAAAGACTCGCTGAGTGCGTTCACGCTGAATGCGATGATGCCCAACTTCATCCGGAACAAGCTCGCGAAAGTCTCGGTCGAAATCGCCAAGCACACGTGGCCAAAGTTCTACCTGGAGAACTACAATGTTATTATGCAGCTGCTGCAGAACGAACAGCGCCAGCTGCTCGGTCTTATCCTGCTACGCACGACCAGCGAGGAGATCTGGAGCCCCAGCTCGGATGTGTTCTCTAATCACAAGGATATGTTGACGACGTTTTGCAGCGAACACATTCCGCACATTTTTCATCTATTGACTGAAATCTTAGAAAGTTTAAGTAAGACATTTTTTATTTATTCAAATTGTTTACGTACTCATTTGTTTTCATTTGATGCTAATTCAAACAAAAACAAGGAAAATAGATTTTTCGCGGAACAATGCATGCGAAATTGTGAAAGTAACAAAACGACAATTTTGTTTTATTAGGTAATAAAAGCCGTCATATTGCAACAGTACCACCGCCACCGTCGCCGACGCATCCGTCGGATGCTCCCAATCTTGCACAACAACTCTCGGTTGCCTCGTTTCGTCCAGACAGCCGGGAGGTGTCACGCGAGGTGCTTACCACGCTGCAGCACCTCTTCACATGGGTGAATATGCTCCACGTGCCACACCAATTGATTTTGACGATATTTAAATTTACTAACACTAGTTCTACATATGCACAAGTACGTACAAATACATATTACATAGATTAGGTTAAATTACTTAGGTTATATTAACTTCAGTCAATGTTAAATTAGAATTAGTATCAATACTTTTTGATATGATCTGATACTAATCGTTATTTTAGACATTAATTGAAGTTTTAACGTTTCGATACAAAAAATTATCGCTACTTTTGTTACCAAAATGTATCAATATTTTTGATTCCAAAAATCCACATTTTTATGATAACAATCGGAATCGATACTTTCTAGTTTTGATATATAAAAGAATTGATATTTTTGATTCCAAAAGTATCGGCACTTCCAAAAGATTTTTGATACCAATAAGTACTGATACTTTCAGATCTTTTTGGTGCCAAAACATCTCGATGTTTGCAAGTTTAGATAGTATCGATATTTTCAATCGGTACTTCGCCACCTATTTATTTAAATATCTATATTATCTATACAAGGGATGTTTTTGTTACATGGGTCAAATTTGATTACGATGCAAAAGCTGGGTCCCCAAGGACTTCTCAACTCACTTCGCAATGTAGAATCTGGCATGACATTTTTGACTTTCATGGCAAAACGGGTCCCTTATAGTTTTGGATGCTCTTCGCAAATGTGCAAAAATATCAGTGAGTCAGATTTGGTAACCAAAAAGTATCAATATTTTAATTTCATATTTTTGTTAAGCCCAAAAAAGTATATACTTTCAAATTTCAATGGGATCGGTATTTCGTCGATATTTTTCATGCCACAAAATATAAGCACTTTTTACACTTATTGGTTTAGTATCGATACTTTCATTTCCATACCAAGAGTATCGATCCTTTTGATACGAATAAGTATCTAAGATACTTACACATGTCTATACCAGTAACTAACGATATTTTTTGATATCCGTATTATTTCGAAACTTCAAATTTCTATAGGATCGGTATTTTCATGTATATCGATATTTTTACACCAAAAATACACTTTCATATCAAGAAGTATCGATCCTCTTAATACGAATAAATATCGATATTTTTGAGTTTATGTATTTTCAAAGCCAACAAGTATTGATATTTTCTAAAATACTTCTATTAGTTATTTTGTTTATCAAAAAGAATCTGTACTATATTTTCGATATCAAACCTCCATACGTTGACACCAAAAGGTATATATCTATATTTTTATACTTCTGGGTATAATATCGATACCTACACATTTCTATACCAACATCTACCGATATTTTTGATACCTGTACTAATTCAAAACTTTTTTCTTTCAAAAATTTGATTCACTTGTTGAAACATTGATATCTATATTGCAGGACGATGATGATATGTGTTTCCTCGCCATGACCGTTCTCAACGAGCTTCTATATCGCAAGTGTGCGCCTCCTTCAACGCGCCACCTGTTTATGGAGTTGTATCAGCACACCGTGCTCTTATTGAATGATATTATCAATCCTACAAATAATAAAATTGACTGTTTAGGCAATGAGTACGTAAACATTCTGCTGCATACAAAAATCGCAGATTTTTAAATTTGTATTCTTCCTTTTTTTTAGTTTCATAGAAAAATTATGCGAAATGTTATCGTTGTTAGTAGAACAACACCTATGGCGCTTTGAAGTGCAACCGAATTTTACAGCCATTGAATTCCTTAATTATTTGTATCAACTCACAATGAAACTGCCCGCCATCGATGGATACCTCCAATGTCTGACCGTATGGTCAACGTTTATCAAGCAAATCAAACCGCAGAATGCGCAGAAATATTCGGAGGCTCTTCTGGGCGTTATCATTTCAGTTTTGAACAAAATGCAATATACGAACAATGCGTCACAATTGAAAGAACTTAATGATACTGAAATTAACGACAATGTACGTTTCTTGATTTTTATAGTTAGTAATTATGCTAATTTTTAAATTGTCTTTTTTAGAATGAGACTGACTGGCAAATATTTAGGAAATCATCGATTGAAATCATTGCAATGGTTGCTGAATTTTCACCGATGGAAACGTTTAGTCAAGTTGTATGTATTTCTTTATTCTTAATTTATTTTTTGGTGTTAATTAACTATAATATAGGATAAATTCTAAATAATGTTACGTTTTCAGTTAGCCCCTTGGGAGGCTGCAAATGATATTTATGGAGTGCTGCGTACGTTTGACGCATCCAACGGCGCCTTGAATTTGGAGACTGCAGAGAAAGAAAGACTGCACTGTATTCTGAAGGATTTAGCCACGTTGACGCAGACGTTAGCGCGTCTCTCTACGTACTTCATGGACCAGGACGCCGAGCATTACACTCTCTCGATTGCGACCATTCAAAGTTTACTCACAAAACTCATCAACAGTGCTGCATTGTCGAGCGCAATGTGCTTTTACCGCTTGACTGATGATACTCGACTCATTGCTGATTTTACTGAAGTGTAAGTTTATTAATCAACACTTTATATTATCGTTATCGAGAAATATTTATATTTGGGAGAGCTATTTCGATATGGATCGATAAATATCGATTTGCTGATATGCTATTGAACTGAACTCTATCTTCTTTTCATTCAAATAATTACACTAGTTTTTAGAATTCTAGTATCGATATTGTCGGTACCAATAAATATCAATACTTTTTTACTAAATATATCGATATTCAGTACCAAAATCTATACTAATCTATACTATATTATCTATACTAGTATTACTACTATTACTACTACTATTACTACTACTACTATTACTACTATCTATACTAGTATTTTTAAACAAATTCAAGACAAAATTGACTTAATGGTTCATTGAATTCCAATTCAAATCTCTTTGTATGTTTATGAACTGAATGTCATCTACTGTTGTTGTAATATAACAATAACTATCGATACTTTTCATACCGAAAATTTGTGTCGTGTCGAAAATTTTATTGGATATCTATAGGAAAATTTCAAATAATATTTGGATTTATACCGGTATTATGAATAATTTTAAAGCAAGAATGTATTAACATTTGTTGTATGTATTAATTGTATTAATTTTTGATCAGGCATTGCCAACTCTTAGCTGCCTTGAAGACATGGTGCGCATGGTACAATCTGAACCCGTCGCAGAAGCCGAAAGATCTGAATCAACTGCTGCACATCGTGCTGCCGCTGGTACGTACGCCCGAGGCGCAACCAGCCCGTGTGACGCTATCCGCCGCTCACCTACTTCTGAGCGTCACCGCCATCGTCCATCCGCCGGACTTCATCCAGCTGCCGGCGGCGCTGGAGCTGGTGAACGTCGCCGCCGCGCTACGCTACCCGCCGAATCAGGCGCGTGACGTCGTGCTGTGCGCGCTCGCCACCTTCCTGCTGCGGCCGTGGGGTGAGCTGAGCGCCGGCGATTCGAGCGCGCGCGCCCACCTCGTGCAGGCGCTCTTCGACGCCGTCGCGCGCGATTATCGCGCCCTAAACGCCGGCTGTGGGAACGTGGCGCGCGCCACCGACGTCACCGCCGCCTGCCTGCCTTGCTTCGGCGCCGTCATCGACCACTGCAAGGAGTATCCAGCCGCCTCCAAGCGACTGCTGTACAGCGCCCTACGCCCCACCGTCGAACACACGCTTGCCATCTTCCCCACCGTCTCACGGCACGCCACCGTCGTTGGCGAGCTGCAGCTGCAGTTCTTCGTGCGCGTACTCGACGTGCTGCAGCAGCAGATGGGTGTGCCGGCTGTCAGCACCGCCGTTAGCGTCTTCTTCGCGGCGGCGCGCTGCGAACAGCAGCGCAACCGTTTCGGTGGACTGGATATGTTCTTGAAAATCCTCCAACTCGTCATTGAAGCGCCCGGCTCGTCGTACAAAATGTTTATGCAGGGTATTTTCGAGTTGTGCATGAAAGACATTTATCCCGCACTGATACAGCAAGCTAACGAATACCCAGATGCCATTATTGCTTTAATTAATTTACTGCATAGGTAAATTATAATTAACATTACATTTTTCTTTCTATGACAACGGTCAGATGTCCTGTTGTTCCGCTGGACAACGCTATTACTTGCACGCTGAACGAAGTACAGTAACAACACAGTAATACTTGTCCATCGGGACAAAGGAACATCAGGTCGCTGCCGCTGCAACTCGATTCATTAAATTAATTTCATATAGAAAATATTGAACATGTCCACAATGAAATGTTCTTTTTAAGCGACAATTCAAAAATAATTGATCCTCGCTTTGTTTTAGCGTATTGCTAAACCGTTGGAACTATTTTTACGTCTCACAAATTCGATTAGGAAATTCGCCTGGCTGTAGCGACGTGGAACCAGCAGCTGACAGCCCCCAACAGCAGGAACAACTTATACAAGTCCTGCAAGTCTTTGGCCAATGCTTATTGCAAAGCGACATCAACATCTTTCGAGTTAGTTTAACTTCTATGGAAAATTTAAACGCAAAATGGAAATTATACCACAAGGTCGGCTAAATACCATCGATATCACAATAAAATAGCTGTAATTGCATTGCTTTCACAGGCATTATTTAAAGAGCACATGCTCAGTCAATTTCTCAACGTGCTGCTACAAACCATGCTGGATCGCACCCATCATCTGCTCAACGAGGATATCATGCAGGCGATTTACAGCATGGCTGCCGTGAGTTTTCCGCTGTTTTTCGAACACTTCTTAACGCAATACATAACGAATCTGAAAACGCTGACGCCGCAGCAACGCAACACACTGCGAAATAATTTTACACATTCGACAGTAAGTGTACTCGCTGCAAATTACACATGTAGCTTAAATGCAACGATTTTCTTTAAATGTGAATGTTTCAATTTTTTTAAGGATATGCCCACGTTTGTGCAAAATCTACAACGTTTTACAAATGACGTGAGGTGTTACATCTTGTGCAACTCCAGCCTACCCGCAGGCTCCGTTGTCCTCTAGATATCAACGCAGATGATAAGGCTAGATATACTTTAAATATTTATTACGTTGCTCAACAGGATTGTATTAAATTATGAATGTGATAATTTAGCTCACGGATGATGGTTTCAACGTATTGCGCTGCTGCCGTTGAATTGCTATCATTTTTTTCCCTAGCTATTTTTGTTTACTTTAAAAGTATGGTACAATTGAGTTTTATGTGGTACTCAAGTATTGATTGTATTGGTTTTAAAAGAATTCGTAATAATGTGACGATTTGAGACGAAATTGGATGTAAATATAATACATGACAAATCTTCTCAATTTTATAAATAATTTTCCTCTATAGTGTTTAATAAGATTTATTATGCGTTTTATATCAGAGATACTTGTCGCTTTTTCATTAATTTGTCACGACATAAACCGTCAAAAACTTATTATTTTGAGTAATGTGTGAATTTAAAATCATTAATTTGACGGTAGTTATGCGACATTGCTGTCACAACACGACGTCAAAATGCGCATACTAAACTTGCGCATACGCAAAAATAATGCTTTTCGGGGTGGACAAAGGGACATCAGGCCGCTGTTATTGCAACTTGATTCATTACATTCATTTCGCATTGAAAATATTGAATATGTTCACATCGAAATTTTCCTGTTCACGCACAATTTCAAAAATAAGTCATCCACAACATAAAACGTAACAATTATTTTAAATTATTTATATTATTATTCCTTTGCAGCATTTAATAGAATTTATTATATGATTTATAGAATACTTTTCTAAGGCTGTAGTTACCATTCGCATTATCTAACAGGAAGAATAGTGTTGTTTATGAAATTTCAGGAAGTGCAGAGTCAAAGCGAGTCGTCAAAATTGGGATTATTTGTCTCGTCGGACACCGACACATGTAACCTTGACCTTTTTGTTAGAGGTTACATGTGTTGACCCAGAGTTTTCCAAATTTTTTGTAGTTGTGTCCATCTTTTCTACATTTTTTTGGCACCCCCAAATTTTTCGTCCATTTCACATGACACAAATTGATACAAATTAATCCCAGGAATTTAATTCCACCCCGATGATTTGCTGGCCAAATTTTAAGTAAAATTCAACTTTTGTTTTGAAATAAGTTTAAATATTAAAAACATATAGTTCTATACCTTTCTGGGCATTGAAACACAGTACAATTTAATTCATTTAGGACGAGAATAAAGCAATAAAGAAATTGTTGTGTTGGTGTAATGATAATCACAATTTTAAAAAAGAAAAAGCATTCATTTGAAATACGCCGTTTTTATTCAAGTGAATGTAGGTAAAAAGCTAATGGAATACAATGCGAAAATAAATAAATAAATACGTATGCGATTAATATTTTTGATTGGTCTCGCAGAGTTCATCAAAGTGGCACTGGTCAAGACTGTCGCTAAACATCTCCTTGATGCGGGACAGGTCGCAGAGATCCGTGTCCGGACAGAATGGGAAGCGTACGATGCGCTCCTGATGCAAGAGGAGTACCTTCTTACCTGTTTTACATCTGAAAACAATGAAAAAAAAAAGATTACTAAAAAAATAATGGTAAAAAGTTGATGAACCTACTTAAATCCAACAAACGCCAAATTCGTGCCGAATGAATCGATCTTGCTGACCTTCCATTGACGCGACTCGTTCATATTCTCAGCAAGCAGCGGCTCCTCGTCGCGGTACAGCCCCAGATGTGCAATCATCTTCAGCAGCGTGCCCGAGTGCGTGAAGTAGAGCACCGCGCGCGGATACGGCTCCGGATCGTCGAGATGATGGAACATGTCGCTGAACGCCGGACACGCCTGCCTGTACGTAATATTGTAGCCATAGCCGTCGATCCAGTAGTACTTCAGATCCTCGGCGTACTCCAAGTACTGCAAAATGTGAAAGCAATGCATTGAATTCGCAATGGCCAGCGGAAGGATATCGCAATTAGCGATTTGCGCGTTTTTTTACCCTCGATGTTTCTAGGTCGATAACCGTACACCACGGCGATTTTTTCTTGCGGCTCCACGCCGTCTCGAACGCACACGTGATGAACATGTATTGAATATCGTCTGAAAGAGAAAAAAAATGAGACGAGTCATGCAATTAGTAGCGCTCATCGTCGTAGAAAGGCGTCATTAATTCCGATTGGAATTCATGCGCATTCCATTTCGGCCGTGGAAGATTTTCGACGATTTTCGTTTGATTGACATGTAAATCGCGGCACAAATTCGGAGTTAATGAGGTACATCTGCTGCGGCGACACGTTCTGTCCTTTTTTGGTAGGTCAAGCGTAACAATAATATGAGTATGCGTCTACCGTTATTTACATTTATTGATTTACAACGCCTCAGGATGGTTTGCAGAACAAACACGATATTGGAAACATTTAACTTTTAAATATATTACTATTTCTATTACACGTTTCTTATTGTAAAGAGGAGGAATGTTCTGTTTATCAAAAGTTAATTACTAAAGGTGCAATAAAATATTAAAAACCATGAATTTGATCTTCTAAAGCTACATTTAAAACGAACTAAAGTTTTAATACAAAGAAATGACTGAGTCACTCCGTCATTTAGCGAGTTTTTGATAAAGCGACTAATGAAAAACGCTAATATTTCTAAAATTACTAAAGTTTGATAAACGCTAATGAAATTTTCGTTGTTTAGTGAAACATTTTGTTGGTAAACTTTTTGTATGAAAAGAAGTAGGTTTAAAAAGTACATGTATAAAAAGTTTAAGAAACTAAGATTATATTACATTGTTCTTTACAAAATTCTTGTCATCGCCTGAAGACCCTTTTTTGTCAAAATAGGGATACGCTTATATTTGTTGCTCTACTGCGATTAGAAAATTATTTTCTTGTAGATATGAATATTTATTTTGCTACGATACATGAAATTGCTTATTCTTCTTATGCTGTCTGTGATTACTCCAATTTTCAAGATTATTTAATAGCTTTAATAGGAAGATTAATCGAACATTTGTCAATTAGCAAAATGTTTTCTTTGTTTGATTAATCGAGCAAACAACTGCTAAGGACATGTTATGTATTGTTATACATTAATACAAATTCTCTTGGTACTTAAAAGTGTTTAGAACTGAGGACGGGACAAAATCTATTTCAGAGTATTTTAGTTCTATTTTTTGATGTTAGTAACCTCAGTGATTTTGAACCATTGATGTCCATTGTTGAAATTATGTTCAATTGGCAACATGCATAACTTTGACATGACACAATTTTGGTTTATTGAGATCAAATATATTCTATTTAAATGAATTTGATTGAGTTTATTCATATCCCGTTTTAACCTTGTCGAGGGCGCCGGATATATTAACAAAATTAATGTATGCACCTTCAGAATGGTATATAATTTTCACCTTACAATGAAAGGTATATAATTTGTTCATATTCGATTTTGAAAAAAAACCTTTTTGGAATTGACATAGCTAACCGCTGTTATTAATTGTATCAATTTAGGCAAATACCATATCCAAGCCTCTTAAGAAACAAACAGTAATTGATGAGTGAGACAAAAAATTGCAATTGTAAACTTGTAAGCATTAAAAATATGAACATTCATGAATTTTAAAGGCTTTGTGACTTTGTACTTGAAACTTTAAAGTTTGCTTAATGAAAAGAAAAAAAAATAGATATTTTTAAACTTACCAAAAGTTAAAGCATTTTCTTTCAAACCCAATTTCTTCTCCATGTTGGCGACGATAATGCCAGCAATCTCGCTCTCCTTGAATTTCTTCAGTTCGTTGAGGGAATCGGGATTCTTCTTCACCGTCTTGCGCCATTTGTTGCACAGCTTGTAAAACTATTCAAGATATTTGAGGATGTACCGTTAGAAGATGTACATCTCTTCAAATTGTGAGTGTTATGCATGCATTAGTAGTGAACGGAACGTACCCGCAAGATCGGATCTCTTGTGGACGGCTCCGGAAACCAGACGTCCTTCGCCGTCAGCTTGCCGAAGAGGCCGATGGCAAAGTAGTGGGCGCTGCTCTTCGCACGCTTCGTGTGCGTGAATTTGAACTGAAAGCGGAGCAGTCACGCATCAGGTCAAGCGAGGCGTGACCGCCGTCGTTAAAATTGGAAATTTGCAGGCGTACCTGATACGAGGTGTTGCTGTAGACGTTCGAGAGGATGTCGGGGAAGCGCGCCTGCATGCGTTCGGCGAGCAGCACCATCTCGTTGGCGCCCTCCGTCGTCAGCAGCTTCTCGTCGTCGTTCTCCAGATTCACCTTCCACTTCTCGAAGAGCTGCAGGTCGGAGTTGATCAGCTCTGTCGGCATGCAACAGAAAACAAGCAAGCACGCGCAGATAGCGCGAAAGTGTTACGGTTTATCAGGACTATTGCGTGAGCAGAATGCGGGTCGTTACCGTTATCGCTCTCCAGCACGGCGCGCTTCAGCTCGGTGAGGCGGCCCTTCATCACGTCGATGTACTCGCGGCTCGGATTACGGGTACCATGACGGGTCAGCATCCAAATCTTTTGTGGTACGCATCCTAAGAATATGCGTCTTTCATGTTTATTCTTTGGGGTGGTAAAACAGTCGAAAAAAGTTACCTGAATATTCAATCCGGTTGTGGTTAAGATTACCGACGACACGGTACGGCGTTTTGGTACCAAGATGATTATCGATGACATCGTTGCACTCATCGGCGTTGATAGACACAACGGCAACGAACAGAAATGCGACAAACAGTCGCATTTTTTAAAATCTCAAAGATGATCAAACCGGGGATTTAGACTCGTGAGGTACCAGCTGTAATATTTCGGGTACCAACTGCAATGTTTCGAGCACCACGCGATGGGCTCGACTGAGGCTACGAGGCTTGCGATGCGTGTTGTCTTTCGACTTCATGTGGCTCTATCCCACCGTTTTTCCAGCACGGGCCGTTATGCAATGATGGTACCCCTCTATCCAGGTACCAGGTACCTGTAAAGTGGTAACCTGTTCAAGTTGATCATGTGTGAAGCTGCGAAAAGCCACACCTCCCACCACCTGGCCAACTGGCGCTCACCACCACTTTATCATCACCAATGCACTCCAGCACCGCGGGCACACCACGGGTCTCACCGGCAACTAGGTTTCCAGGTTATCCTTCAGCTGACATTGACTTCGAAGCGATGGCGAAACAAGCGCGTCGGAAATCGGACGTTGAACAGCTGCCGCTGCGGAAACGAACCGGGTTAAGGATTCGTCTTTAAGTGCCTCGCTATTGAATTATCTCGACGCGATTTGATGATGTGCGCATAATTATGCCTCGCAATGACGCGCGAGACGCTGCAATCAACAAACGTTCGCCGACTAATGAATGTATGCCTGCTCGTTAGATGCGCGCATATTATTCAAATAAGCACGGTTTGTATGGCTTGTACGCCGATGCTCTAACGACTTGCTTCCTGGAAAACATCAACTTAGATTGATTCGCAAACAATTTCTCTTCCGCTATTGAGCAATGAACAAGAAAGGCAAAAAATAGATGAATAAAAGGCGAATCATGAAACAATTAAGGAAGAATACACATTACTCGCCTTTTATTGCAATATTTTCGCCTCTTTTTTGCAATATTCTCGCCTTTTATATGTAAAATTAAGTCTATTTGTCAATGGACTCCACTTGATCTAAAACGATGATAGACAACCAACTATGCTAATTGCAATTAAACTTAAGAACAACAGTAACAAACCGGAAAAATAACTACATGATAACTCCCACAAAAAATTAATCAAGGTATGAACAATAACTTACAACTTACATTTGGTTAAATTAGTTAAGTAACAATATTTAAGTTGTGAGGATGACATGGAGATGTATTGAGTGACAGATAGATATCTTGACAACAAATATTGTCATATTAGCAGACATTACCTGAAAGTCACATTTACGTACCCAGGTCGCACATCATACGAGTTTTTACGTGTTTTATATCGCACAAGGTTGACAAAATTTTACAAGTCGATTATTTCAAAGTTGTAGTAACGGTGCGCATGCGCGGTGTGTGAGTCAACGCTCTTGACAGCTGTGCTGCGCGCTTCGCTAGAGACGAACTTCCAACTGCTCGGCGAGAGGCAGTTTGCGACGTCGCTGAAGGTGTTGCAATCCACCAGGAATCCGCACCGACTGTGGTGCGTGATTGTCGCGGTCTCACACGGTCGTCGTGCGCGCGCTGCGTGAGTTGTCGTCATCGCCAGCGTCGGCGAGCGGCGCCATTTCACCCGTGGTGGTTCTTCGGTTTTTGGTGTGTTTGCGTGTGTGTGTTGGTGTGTAAGTGCACGGTAAGGAGCAGCAGGAGGCATACAAGCAGTCGCCGAACGCAGGTATGACTAATCGGCACTCTCGCTATGTTTATCAGCGCGGGCACGTCGCGACGTTCGTGATTGCCGCGGCGCCCACACACCGATTGTTGACGCAATCAGCGCGCGTCGCTGCGTAACATATACGTGCACGCATATACACACATGCGTGTATGTTAACATTCACACGCGTATTTAACACACCGCGTACTCCACTTGGTGGAGCACATCGCCAACGCCACTGCCGCATGGGTGCGCTGCACGACCAGCACCCGTACAGCAGGCCCCGTCGCAGTGTGTATATGTGTGCATGTATATGCGTGCCAGCTTCATGCACCAAGTGCGCACATTTTTACGTTCCGTGCCCGCCGACCTTGATGGTGTGTTGAATGTGCACCCCCTTGCAGATGAGCGGCGTGTGTGGGGCTGACGAGTTGTGTTCGTGAGGAGAGGTGTGCAAGCGACCGTGTGCGCTGCGTGGTTTGCTGGTGAAAGATGTCCGAGAATAGCCTGCCCGATCTGCTCGATGACCCGCCGATGGAGGTGACCGTCGAAACCCTCACCGGCACCGTCTTCGACATACGTGTGTACCCAACGGAGACAATACTCGACATCAAGAACAAAATTCAGCGTGTTGAAGGTAATGGTGCTCTTTTTTCATGTCAACTCCGCATTTTTGTCATCGAAACTTATTAGAAACATTTTTTAGGAATACCCGTGCATCATCAAAGTCTACTCTATCAAATGAAAGAAATGAGTGACTATGCCGTGCTCGCCGATCACGGCATCACCAACGGCAGCACTTTAAAACTCGTACTGTCGATTCGCGGAGGACCTATCTCAACGCGAAGGTTTACCACATGCGATCACCATATAATTTGGAGAGACCTCAAGGAATTGATCGAAAACTCCCAGTAAGTTTGCATTTAATACTATTTTTTGATTCACTAATTCTTAGTTCTTATCGATGTTCGATAATGCTTCACCTGACAATTATGCATGACTAATCAAAATATCGAACGATTTATCATGGAATTTAATTTATCAAAGTGGTTCATGCACGTTTATGGTCAAGTTATTTACAGTTTTAATTTTTACACATAAATAATAACGTCGTGATTTTCTATTGTTTTCGTCGTGATTCGGGTAGAATTTTATCGCTCTGATTCGGCATAACTCAATTAAGTTTTTTGTTACACATATTATATTTTTGATTTTATAATAGAAAAGGTAAATTTACATATTTTATTGCATGTCAAAGTTATATCTTCTATGATAATATTTTGAGAATTTCTACCCAAGAATGAATATTTTATACATTTTTTTTACATTTTAAGATTTTAATTCATCGGAAACAATCGTTTGGAATCATTTGAACATGTATTCTTAAAACAATTATAGTGCATTCGGACGATATGTTAAAATAATATGTATAACAACATATGTCATAACATTTATTTCTGTTTGTAATCTGCTTGACTATGTTTAATTAAGCGTGAATTGTTTTAGGGGGGAGAATAATGAACCCGGTTCGAAGGTATCTGTACTTGTGTATAAGGACGGTGAAGTATTAAATGTGCTGCGCGTGATTGAAAATGAGGACGGTAGTTATTCCCCATACACGGATAAAATCGAAACGTCGTCGCATTCGACGGAAGAAACGAGTGGAACGAGTGTGCCATCGAGTAGTCGTGATGCTAAAACGGATGCAAGCGCCATTGCCGCCGCGACGGAGTTGCCGACTGATTATGTGCACTGCGACTTCGGCCCGCCGGCCATACCGCCGATGTTTCCACACTCGTCATCGTTAACTGCCTGCACCGGTGGGCACGGTGGCCTGTTGCGAAGTCGTCGCGAAATACCGCCACCCGCTGAGGATCTGCATCAGATCGACTCGATGTTCCTGAAGATGGCGGAAGACGTCGAGATGGCGAATAAGTTGCATGATCTGAAGCGGCGTATGCGGCAAGTGCGTGCGGCGCGTCATACGAGAGGCGATATGAGTTTACCGCAGCCACAGTCGTCTGCCCTTTCCTCGGGTGCTGCAGCGTCGTCGACGACGGCGATGGACGATGCGATCGACATGGCGCTCGGCGAGCTGGCCCTGAAGGAGAAGCATCGCACGCGTACGCATCGGTCGACCGTCGGCGGCGGTTACCTGCACAATCTGCACGTGTTTGACCCGCTGGCGGCTCGCTGTGAACACCACCACGACGACGAATGTGCACACGCGGCGCATAATCGCCTTCGCATGGCACGGTTAGCGCTTATCGTGCAGGAGCAGCAGCAGGAGGAGCATGAAGATGCCACTGCTGCGAGCACCGCCGCGCAGCCGCAGTGCAAGGTAGGGCTGCTACAGCGGCGCGCTAGTCTTGACTTCGACGCCAGCGATTTTGCGCTCGACGACCCCGACGAGGTATTCTACCGCCTGCCTACGATCCCGCGGTATGCGACAGCTGCGCCGCCGCCTGCCACCGTCAAGTATGATATGAATCTGATGGCTCGTAGCCCGTTGTATGGTCGACTGTCGCGCAACTCCAACGATAACTACCTCACGCCGCTCGCGCAATCCCCAAGCCCTGACCTGCTGCCCGACCGTAATGGTTGCAGCAACATTGAGCGCGTTCAGAACGACTACGTCGACTACGATGAACTGGACCAAGATGTTTTCGGCTACTACAACGCCGAATTCGACAAGTATATCGCCACTGGTATACCGCCGGCGCCAACGACTATCGCCACCGCGGGTGGCGGCGGTTTCGATGGACTCGCGTCAAACTACTTCCACGATGAGTACGCGCCGCCCGACGACGACGACCACGAGTCGACGCACCTCGCCAACGAGATCAAGAAGCTGACGATCCTCAGCGACATTCAGATACAGCCTCCACATCAACCACTACCACCACAAGCTGACTCCACCGGCGTTGCCTCAACGACGGCATCGTCGCGAAAGCGGCTGCCCGCCGTTGTCGCCAAGAAGCGGATGCGGTGCGGCCAGTGCAACAAACGCTTGAATATCACCAACATCTACAACTGTCGCTGTGGGCTGATATTCTGCGCGCAGCATCGCTATTCGGAGTCGCACGACTGCAAATACGACTACAAGGCCGAAGGACGCAAGCTCATCGAGCAGCAAAATCCACTCGTTACCGCCTCTAAGGTCACCAAATTCTAATCGGGTGGGCCTCTAACCACGAACACATTTCACTACCCTCTTCCGGGGGCGCGCAGAAACTCAGCAAATATTTGCATACGAAACAAACTCACCTCTGATTTGTATACCGTAATATTACTATTTTTATACATCTATGCTTTGTGCACGCCTTTTTTGGCCCATATTTTACAAGGTGACAAACACGCCCCCCAAAAAGAGGAAAATGCAACAGACGCCCAACGCGCGCTGCCTGTAATCCATTTCTACTGGTACATTTACATATAGTTTTTTGTTTGTTTTTTTATTTGCTGTTGACACTGTTCTCGAAATTGTTGAATTCGCAGTAACGGTTCCAGTTACACAGAGATTACATTTATTTTCTATTTAATATATATCTATATATTAAATGTTATCTTTTATATAAAATAATAACGAAATTTTCAACAACAAAAAAATGTTTCGGTAGTTTTTAATAAGGTATGCAGACACAAACAAAAAGTTCATAGAACTAACACATACAAAAACGGCCGATGTATCCCCCTTATTTGTATTATCAGTATGTAAACAGTTGTGCAGACTGTGTGCGTGAGTGGATGTGTTTGTTTAGCTTTGTGATAATTTGCTCAAATTTTATGTAGTTTTTAAGTCTCCTGTTTGCCCACAGTCGTTGCGAAAAGTTGCTTTGAAGCAATCGCACAAATTCAGATGAGTTGAGATAACGCGCATGAAGTGAGCGACATTTTGACGCTGGAAATTGACAATAATATTTTGTAAAACTAGAAGAGTTTTTAAACAAATTTGTGCGGGTGTGCGTGCGTGGCAGCGATGTCTCCTCCCCCTCAATTTTCTATGTGTACATGTATATAAAACTTCGAAATGTCAATTATCAAATTTGTATTATATTTCTGATATATTTAGGGAAAAATTGCATACATAATCAGGAACTAGTTATTAACGTTGAACGAATGTAATGCGTGTGTGAACGATTATGTGGATTGGCAATTTGAAATATTTCTGAATTGTTTGCCTTACCACTCGCCATTGTGGGTGATCATATGCAGCCATTTCGTGTTTGAATTCCTTCCACGCAGTTTCATTATCGGACTGCTATTCTATTAACATTGTTTTCCAAAGAAAATAAGTTCGATGAAATCTAATTCGAATGGAAACAATATGTAAACGGATTGATGTTCCTAACACAGAATGCGTACATTATGGAAAATGTTTTAATTTAACGTGAATAATCTTAAAAACCAATGCAATTGTAAACAAACTATCTAGCAACAAAGAACTAAAACATGTAATGTTGAGTAATGCTACGCCGTCCATACAACAATATAATTGCTTTAACGAGGAGAGTTCGTTAGTGTGTAAAGTTGTAAATTAATACGTTTATCCATACTAAAACAAAAAAAAAAAACTATTCATTTAGTTACTTTAGTTTAGACAACGCACTGCATGCGTTGCGAAGATGTTATTTATTATATTTTATTAAATTTCTCGTTTATTGTTCAAATACATATACAAAAAAAATCAAAGAATGCTTTAACAAAAACTGAAACTTATATGTCTTTAAATTGTAATGGCTAATCTAACTGGGAACAGTAAACTTTCTAAATATTCCACTTAAATTTTCCTATTTTCCTGCACGCACGTGGTATTATTTTATGCATGAACCCTTCTAATATCCCTATAAGTTCAGAAAATTTAATTATCTATATCAATTTGTTTAGCCAGGAAATGAATTCATCCAGAACGAGATTTTGAAATTTGAGATGAAGCGCCCTTATTGCAAGACTGCCGAATTTGGTAATACTAGCACATTCGATGCATCAACCTTTCTTCACTACTCTTCTTTCTACACTACAGTTAAGAAAATTAACTTACCTCAATAACTTTAGTCGGAAAAACGTATTTCATGAGTTTGAATTTTTCGTAAAGTTTGAACGATCTTAGGGCCCTAACAATAAATTGGACATGACATGTTATTAGTATTCGATGCGTTTACCCTTCTTCTCTAAACGATAGCTAAGAAAATTAACTTATCGGAGGTAGTTTATCAGATAATTGAGTTTTCCAGCGCCTGTTTTTGAAATTACAAAAAAAAATGTCATTGTTGAAGGGCAGTAACGCCCTATCTAAAAGAGTGAAAGGACTGGTAATTATACTATTAAATGTGGTAACCCTTTTTGTTTACAGTTCAGCCCGAGGAATAGAATCATCTAAAGTGGTTTAGCCGGAAAATTTGCTTTTCCAGATCATGTTATGTTCTTTTCAAAATATCGTCAACGTTGGAGGGCAATGACAATACTAGTAATCGATGCGTGAACTCTTCTTCTCTAAAATGCAGTTGAGAAAATTTAATTATCTTAATTAGTTTAGCCAGAAAATGAGTTTTTCCGGAGAGTGTTTTTGAAATTTCCGATAATTCGTCAATTGAAGGGACGCAGCGTTCTAAACATAAATCTAACTGATTTGGCCTACAAGTATTCGACGCATGAACACTCCGAGTATCAACTACAACAGAGAAAATTTAATTTTCCGGCAAATTTGTTTTTCCATAGCATGATTTTGACCTTTTGAAATATCGTAAATTTGGAAGGGTCGTAGCTTTGTAAGTTTCGTCTAAGAACTCGTCTTTTTTAAACTATGGTTGAGAATTATCTCGAGTAGTTTATCAGCAAAATTTGTTTTCTTCCGGAGCGTGTTCTTGGCATGTTAGTGAGCCATTTTTGTTTGTAATTTCCTATTATTCTTTATCAATTTTATATTCAATATCAACATTCGGAAGATATATATTTGTAATTCTACAATTATTGGAAATACCTGAAGTATTTTCCACAAGAGAAAATTTACATTATTGTGATTGCGCTCCAAAAATTTTCTACGAAACTTGCAGAAAAAAGAGCTGTATTTGTATAGATTTTTCCATTACAAATCTGATGCAAATTTTAAAAATTAAATCATTAATTTTAATTATTTGTCATAAATTGACCGATAATTTGACATTTTTTAGCATAAAATCACTTCAATTAGTTGTGATTGGTTTGCATTGTGACTTAATTGACGTTTCATGCCGCTTCCTTTCTTTGTGTAATTACAAGAATGGGCTTGAAGTAATTTCATAGCAAATATTTTCTATTTGTCGGATTGGCATTAGAAATACAGATTCCTACTTGTGCTTTTTTAACAGAGCTTTGTAATACAACTATTATCTAAAAGATAGTGCTGCTGGATGTAATTTCCGTAGCAAACTTTGAAAGATGTTTAAAATTATGGTTATATTTGTATGAAAAATTAAATTTGTTTAATTTTTTAAATTCTCAAACTTTATCTCTTCGCATCTCAGTGATCCTGGTACCAGCATTTTTGTAACTATCCAAAATTTTTCGGAAGACGCGAAAAGAGGTAATGTTGAATTTGGTATTGTGAACTGAATTATATTACAATAAAAGACTTTTTTGCATTTAAGAAGTTTTATTATTCATTTACTTTTTCTTACAAATTTCGATCCATACAAATACATTTCATTGCCTTAGAATGGTCCTCTTGTACTTTTTATCAATTTTAGCTTGCTCGGAGGCTGAAGCTGCTAAGTCAGGATATTGGTCTAGAGGTTAAGGAGTGCGCTTGCTGTTTGGCCGCCGCGGGTTCGAGTCCCGCCTGCGGGGTTGGGTGTGTGTTCATTTTTCGAAATTTATTTTTAATCATGCGTTTTAGCAAAATAAAATGGTCAACCACCGCTACGCGGTGGTAGTTTGTTCTTCCGTTTGGCAGGAATCTTACAGTTCGCCGCTTCGCGGCGAACTCCAGCCAAGTCCCGACTCACGAGCAGCCGTTAGACTGGACAAGTGATCGACACGGCCGAGCTTCGAACCACAACCCTCTGGTCACCATCCGTGTATTCTACAACTGCGCCACTTAGGCGGCATGCGCCTAGCCGAAATTTTAGGGATTGAAATGAACACATTTTCATACAAAACAAGCTAAAAATGGTATCTAATGAAACCGGATATCATTCTCTATGAGAAAATGACCATCTTAAGACCACAAAGACTAAGTCGCTAAGATCACCTAGAACTCATTTACTACAGTACTATATGAAACTATTTTCTGTTCATGAGAGTTACTGCGTGGCATGGTCAATTTTTTTAACCTTTTTGCACAGGTAACGTCTTACGCTGTTTGCCACACCGCAAACAATAAATGTCAACTAATCGTTTCCATGAATCATTACGCGTTTGTAATGTACATATGCGATGTGTGCGAGCACATTCATATGACGCGTTCCATTGAGAAAACGTTTATAATAATTAGCCACGAATGGGTCATGGTGTGTTATGACACAAACACGTTTTAATGGGATAAAACAAATGATATTTTATGACCACACCATAATTGTATTTAAACCCATGCGCTAATTAGGCGTTGTGTTGACCGTTGGCAAATTGTAAATTGGGCAATCCGCATCAGTTCATTGCGGTTCAATCCAGTGGTTTTACTTACAATCCAACGAGATGTTGCATGGAAGTACGCGGAAATGTGCTAAATGCGTAGTTACAACTGTTGTTCTCACTCTCTATCAATGGCGTAACCTTCGTGACGAAGTGGCAATTAATTTCGACGGACAACGAGGGACGCAATTAACACATAAATCATAATCAACTATTGAAATTATAGCTTTAATCAATACGTTATACTGTATTTTATGCTAATGGGTACTTATAAATGTTTATTTTCTAAAAAAAAAACGAAGTAGAACATGTTTATCTTGTTGCAGCTGTAAAATACATTGTCATAATATTCCCCAAGCACAAAAATAAATCGATATTCTTGTAAATTATTTTCTTTATTTTGTAAATAATCTGTTTTGGAAGTGTTTCAGCATATCTTTACAGACCTACTGAGATTTTACATAAATCCTTATAGAAATTACGACGATTGTAACTATAAAATATTATTGTCGTTTATCGCACTTAACAACTAAAATATATACTTTCAACTGGCGAATATTTAAAGTATATTTCAGCATCACATCTAAACCTATTCCGTCTATTCGCGTTTGTTTTTAAATACTTCTAAAGCTAATAATAATAATAATAATAATAATAATAATAATGTAAATACAAATAATTAATCATAATTTAATATCAATCAACGCAAATATCTGTTAAAATGTACACGTAAATACGTGTTTGTCAATTCTGGGTAAAATTGTAATAAATTTGAGCTTCCAGCATGATTTAGTCATTATAAAATACTGATTTCTTGCAAATCGGTAAATATATTTCACAGCGTTCGGCTGCTGGTTGAGTTACCAGTCTGGGAAAGATATCGTACCAACTTTGGAGCACGTGGCGTAAGATGGGGGCAGCCATCTTGCGCTTTTGTGGTGTTCGATATGTGTGTGGCGGAGGGTGGTAATCAAGCCATCGCATCTTTGCCGTTGGCGGCAACGCTCTCCGGCGTCGCCGACTTCAGCGGCTGCATTTCCTTGGCGTCGGCGATGACGGTGTCATCGCTGTTCCACGGCTGCAGCTCGCCGGAGCCAAAGACGAGGAAGGCGAGCGCACCCAACGTGTAGACGGCGACGAGGATCCAGAAGACGTAGCGCCACTGTTCGAACGTGTGGTTCTCGTGCGTGAGCACGGCGACCATGAACGTCGACGCCCAACCGCCGAATGAGCTAAGCGTGTTCGCCATACCGAAGATGGTTCCGGAGAAATTTGGCGCGATATCCAGCCCGTTGGCGAGGTAGCCGGCGGTTACGGCGCCGTTGAAGAACAGCGAGCACGTAAAGATCGCCACCGATACGGAGGGATCGTCGCCGAAGAGCGCCTGCAGGATCATGAACAGCGCAGGCGTGAAGACGGCGAACGCCGTGAAGCCCTTGCGCGTCATCGTCGTCGATAGCCGGCCGGTACGCCGCAGCCGATCCGCAATGTAGCTCGCAATAATTGCCATCACGTATTTTCCTACAATTACGAAGAAAAAACAACAACAATCAATTGAAATACAACGCAAATTAAAGACACGAAGTTATTATATCATCGCACGTTTGGAGTCGGTTCAAACTAGTGCAAATAAAAAATGTAATTACGACGTCAACGTCGGAACTAAAATACGAAATCGAAATCAACAAATGAATCAACCGAAATTGAAGTCAAGGATAGATCGAAAAGCAGTTCTAACACGCAAGTAAACTGCGAAATTGTATTCAAATGCTAATTAGTGGTGCACATTGATTGGTACGCAAACAAAAATAGCCAATTATCAAAGCGCAGACATTGCAACACGAACGAATTGAGATCAAATGTCGCGCAATTAATTAAGACGCGCGGGGCTGAGACTATAATAGTTTTGTCATGTCATTGGATGACGGCTAAACTATTTCTTTTATCGTTATAATTTGATACTTTGCAAATTTGCGAATCAATTCTATATACATAGGAATGCGCTTCCGTTTCACATTGATAAATGCTCAGCGTTTACAGATTCGTAACGAAATTGAATGGATTATCGATTAATTTGATACGTACCCAAATAAGGCAGGCTGCTGAGTAGGCCGTTCTTCTTGACATTGAAGTGCAGCACTTCCTTCATGTAGGTCGGAAGCTGATTGACGACCGTGAAGTAGCCGAAGACGGAGCAACCGTGCGTGACGATGATGGCCCACACCGGCGCCGAGCTGAAGATGGCGCACCAAGGCACTTTGCTGGGTTTGTTATTCGGTTTGCTGCCCGACTCCTGTATGATGCGCTGTTCGATGTCCATGCGTTCCTCGAGCGTGATGCGCGGATGCTGAGCCGGTGAGTCGAAGATGAAGTAGAACCAAGCCGCCGACCACACCAAACCGATGCCGCCAGTGATGTAGAAGACGCTCTCCCAGCCCCATTGAGCGATGAGGAAGCCGCACACGGGCATCGTGAGTGCCGCACCCAAACTGGACGCCATCATGTTGGCGATGAATTTAGAGCGTTCCATTGGTGGAATCCATTTCGCCGCCATCGGTGGAATAGAGGGCCATGTGGCGCCGAGGAAGAATCCCAGCAGGACGCGGAGGATTATCACGGGGATATATCCAAGATGACATGCTCCTGGTACGATGACGGTCAGCAACGAAGCTGCCAACATGCCACCCCCAAAGACGCGCTTAGCACCAATGATCTCCGCCAGCCTACCACCAGGCAGCTCTGTAAGGACATATCCCCAGAAGAAACTGCCGAGGATTTGATTCTGGGCATATTTGTCCCAATGGAATTTGGTACTTTCAGCAGCATACGCCGTTGGCGAAGTAGCATTAGCCCTCAATTCTAGTTCATTTTCATCTTCCACCATCTCAATGATAGCGATAGTCAGATTGACACGCAGCATGTAATTGAACATGAAGCCCAAAATCACCATAAAGTTCAGAATTTGTCGGCATGTTATTTTATCTGTTGAAAAAAAAAACATTTTTATTTGGCATTAACCCGCTTGAAAATACATTTAAAAAAATGAAAACTTTCCACTCAAAGTCCGCCAAAAACTTGACATAGTTTTATGTAATATTCCTCGAAATACTTTATCAGCATGCAGTCTGTATGCAGATGTTGATTCACTGATGCAGTCTGCATCAATAAATCAACGATTTCAACGCACCTGCAGTGCAGCAGCGCCAAAACCACCTGAAGCGCACTACAACAATAAAAATGTCGCGATTTATACAACACGTGTTCATTAAACCTTTCGCAAAAGGAACATGCAAATCCACGTGCATTCGCCCAGACTGGAGTTATGCACTTCGAAATTTATTTCGGTACCTTTTTGGACCTAAGTTTCGCGTGTGTGTGATTTGGTAACCGCGAACTTCGAGGCGATAAAAATCTAAATATAGCCGGGTGCGCCCGTTCGTGACCGTCGACGACACGCATCATCTACCAGCATACAATAATAACAAATCGTAATTCATGGAGCGCACGGTGTTCCCGGCAGGGGAAAGTGCAAGAGGTGGACGGGATAGCACGTGCGTGCACACAGCAGGACCCGCAGTTATTTATTGGCATTTGTTCAAGGGCGATAGGAGAGGTTTGCGTGCGTGTTGGGTTTGATTGAAAACGGTCCGAAAAAATTATGGACGAAAAAAATATATAATCGTCCTATGACAATCATATTTTGTTTTATATCAATAGATAAACAACGTTCAACAATATGAATATGAGAATATGCTATATCGTATATTCTATATTTTATATTCATTTTCCTTGCTCGTATTTGTTATTTTTATGATTTAAGTTGGTAAAAAATCACAGGAAAGAATTTTATTAGAGATATCCATAAGGAAAAATTAAAAATTAAAATCAAGAGTGTCCCTTCTCCTTTACATATGTTGTTTTTTATATGACCCAGATTAGTACAAATTTTGCGATCGCCAATTTCATGACTCGGTGCAAGTGCCCTAAAATGACGATGAAAGTGCGAAATTTTCAATTGATCCGTTCATAAGAGGACATATACACTCCATTTTTTCTGAAGAACGTACTTCAAGTTGTTCAAACCAAAATTATTGCAAATTTAGAAAGGAATATGCTGATGCAAAAAAAATTGTGATCGGGTCGGTGCAGATAGGAGAAAGGGTTCAATAAAGAGATAATGCATTGACTGTGGTACCAAAATAAAGGTGAAATTCTTTAATTGGGTATCATAAAGTTCGAGTAAATTACACCCAAATGAGTTCTTAATTTTGGTAACACCTTCAATGCATTGTCTCTTTATTTAACCCTTTCTCCTATCTGCATCGTATGTACTCTGTTGTACATTTATTTTTCATCATATTCCTCTCTGAATTTGCAATAATTTTTGTTTGAACATCTTGAGGCATCCACTTTAGTTTCGGAGAAAATAGAGTGTTGTCCTCTTATGAACGGATCGATTGTAAGTTTCAAATCGTTGTTTTAGGGCACTTGCACCTAGTCAAAAAATTGACGCTCGCAAATTTTGCACTAATTAGGGTCATATTAACAACATATGTAAAGCAGAAAAGGCACTCTCGATTTTTTTCTTATGGATATTTCTAATAAAATTATTTTCTGAGATCTACTACCTTCACAGCGGTTTTTTGAAGTTATTATCGTTGTTACGTCATTTATCAATTTACAAAAAAATAAGATTCTTCAAATGAAGTTTCGTTGCTGAATGCCAAGTTTTTATCAATTTTTCCAAATGTTAAAACGCATGAAGAAGGAATATACTCACCAATAAAGCGCTTTTCAGCAGTGGCGGATGCCATGGTGAAGGCCTACTTGTTGGAATCACTTATATGCTACTACCGGTTGCGATTATACAAATCCCAGTAAAATAATAGTCACTGCCTTGGCAGCCGAATTTTCATTCAGACCGGCCGCCTCAATCCAATGTCCGCGAGAGGGACCTCCACTTCCTGCAAGCAGACAATCACAGATCATTATAATTAATCTTTTTATGGCTCCATTATTGTGTTATTGTGCCGAATGTGCGACACAATAAAAGCAAATTATAGTTGAGTAAGCCTACAGCCAAGTTGGGAGAAAAGTTGAGAGCAATTATCGCCAGTATTTTGTACACTGCGAGCACAGCACAACTATGTATGTAGTTCTTCATAATGTACGTGATGAAATGTACGTTTCGCAAACGTGTGTTACACGCAGAATTTGAGATTTGCACAGTTCGTTTCAGCTACAGCAAATTATGCGATTGCACAAACGCAAACTACAATTAAATAGTTTTCACAATCGCCTCGCATGTGTAAACAAATTAAACATTGTTGTGCAAGTGTGCAGCAGCGTTGAAGCTGATGAACTGTTTTTTCCTTGCATCGAAAACTAGTTGATCTGCTTCCGGGCCGCATTGCATCAGAATCAACGTAGCGTACGTTTTCGCAAGATAAAGTGACGAAACCCAAGTTCAAGCATCAAGGCAATAATAAAAATCGAGAACCGTGTGTAATCTACGCAGCCACGACGCTAAAGATAGCGGCTACATTTTTTTTTCTAATAAAAACAGAATGGTAGCTAAACAATAACAGTTCGTATATTTAGACAAGCGGTGCTGACTCGATTGGCATGATTGATGCGTTCCGTTTGATGGATATGCACGACTTTGAACCTTTGCAATGATCTCGTGAAATTATTAATCGCTCGACTAACATCACGCATGGTAACGTGCAGTGATAAGCGTTATCGCGGTGAGCTGCAAACGGAGATAACGAAAATTATGAATGAAATTTGTCGGATTTATTTACGACCCTAAAAATGAGTATTCAAATAACCAAATTCAAATAGATAGCATTGAAAATCGCACCCCTTGGCAGGATCCGTAATTACTACGGGAAGATGGATACTGATCATCATCGCTGGGCATTTTGTGCGTACGCACGGCCAATCTAAATTTAGACTCGATTACTCACGCACGCGACGAGAGCCCGCATATATAATAAAAAAGAAAAACAGAAAAAGCGTGCATGGAACAAGGTGTTGGGCGCCCGGCCGGCGAAGAAGACGCCCATAAAAGCGCACATCGCCATCATCGAATACCGGGAGACAGAAAAATGAGTGGCGTTCTTAATGCACGTCGCAATCTTCGCCTCTCGCGCTCCTCACTCACGCTGGCTTGGTTAATGAACGCCCACCTACAGGACGTGTGCAATAGTCGAACGCTTTCAGCGTAATTAGACACCATCGACTTGCAACGCGTACAATGCCGCTGATTGTTTAATAGCTACTTAACGTTGATCTACTTATTTTTTACACCCAATTTTCAATAATACGTACCCATAGATGAAAACACGAACACGGACAACGCTGGGTTTTCTTTGAAAGCTCATTAACGGTCATGCCCACTTTCAGCCAGTTAATTACAAATCCCATTTTCGTACGCGTAGAAAAATGTAAGTGGATTTTATGAAATCTTACAGAGCAGAGCGTCTATTCATCATGCATTATACAGGCAATATTACATATTTAAAAACCGAGAGTGAATTAATCGCAGTGCAGGCGCGTCGAAAAGAAAGTAAAAGCGGGAGAACGAGTTATCTGATGAGCCATTAGTTGCGGTGATTCCTATTGCCCAATCATCGGATCAACCATTAACCGGACAGACTATGGATCATTAGCATGCAGGGCCAGGCGTTGCGTCCCGCCAGTGGTTTTCCAAACGAGGCTGGCGCGTCCGCGCAGTTTTTTGTCGCCCGCGATGGAACAAGATAACGCATCGGAAAAACTGCATAATCACGCGCGGCCTTGCTGGCAGCTGTGTGCCCATAAAAGTAGCATCTGAACGAACGTCGGTAAATATAGTAGAAAAAACGCAATTCCCGCGCTAATCTACCGCGTTACCAGCTACCTGATCTTTGATCAGGTTACAGAGTAGATAAAAAGGGTGATGGAAAAACTAGTGAAAGGAATTTATCGTGTTTTTCATTGTGTTTTCTATATTAACTTACAATGGCAATATCTTCAAGATTATGGGAAATAAAATTTAAGTAAAATAAAATTTGATGAAAAAATGCTGAAGTTCACAATGCTGCTATTAGATGTTTGAAGATTATTAGATGGTGAATGATCAAATGTTTTTTTGGCAGGATTAAATGTAATTTAAATCAGGATTTGATCACGCTACAAAATGCTACACGCTACAAGGGAACTTCTCGAATTGTCCGTCATGGATCTGACTGAAAAATTGTGTACATATATTTATATAGAAATAATTTCTGTGAAAGGAATTTGCTCAGTTTTACACAAATTATAAATAAATGTGTGAAAGGACTCGAGCTTGCCATCAAAATATGCCGAAGCACAGGATACACAGGAACAATCAGTCAAATCGATGTCCCACAAGTGGATCCCACAGTGGATTTTTAGCTGTATCCTGACTGTAACTGACTGAAGCAGCATGAGGCAAATTTGCTATGAATTATATGAGGTCTAACTTGGGACATATCGATGTTCTATACTTGAGATAAACGTCATTATATCATGCAACTCATGTTCTATGAAAAATGTGAATTTAAGAAAATTTGTTTGACTAAATTTACATGACGGAATGAAAGCGAAACAACTTTTCATCATTATCCCACTATAGAAATAGTGGGATATCTCGCAACGTAATTATGATATCAATTTGGAATTGACGGCATCGTATAAGACAACTCTTCTTCTATCTGGGGTATTAATATTAAAATGTAACGGGATTTACAAATATCGGATAATCGCAAATTTGTCGGACGGAATTTACACGGAGGTATATGAGCGAATCAGCAATTTTTCAACATTTTCTAAAGTGGGATATCTCACAATGTAATTGTGATATTAATTTGGGATTGACGGCATAGTATAAAACGACTCTTCTTCTCTCTGGGGTATTAATATTAAAATGTAACGGGATTTACAAGTATCAAATTTATTGGGCGGCATTTACATGACATTATAAAAACGAATTAGTAACTTTTCCAAAGTTTTAATAGCGAGTTATCTCGTGTCGTAATTGTCTTATCAATTTCGGATTGACCGAATTGTAAGCAACTCTTCTTCTATCTTGGCTGTTAATAAAAATATGTTACGGAGTTTAAAAGTATCCGAAAAACGCAAATTTGTTAGGCGGAATTTCAAGAAAGAATGAAGGCGAATCAGCAACTTTTCAAAAATGTTGATAGCGGATTATCTCACGACGTAAGTGTGATATCAATTTGGAATTAATGGCATCGTATTAAACAAACCTTCCTCTGCGGGGGGTGTTCATATAATGATGTAATAGGATTTACAAGTATCCGAAAATCTTCAATTTGTTGCACACTTGATTACACTTTTTTAGATTCGAGTGTTCAATTTTAATTTCAAATGAAAATATTTTCATTATAGTCATGATGTTTTGAATTCTATATCAAGCAGCAGAATAAAAAAAATACACATAATCAACGAAATTGATCATATTTTCCACGGAATTTTCAATTTTAACTTACACTAACAAGATGAATATTCAGCATTGTCAGACATAAAATAAACCAAGTTTTACAATAAAACGCGGAAGTTTTCCGAGTCATAGTGACGAGTGCCAAGGCACTGCCAAGGCTTTTCGCGGCGATTTAAGTACGGTTTTCATCGGACCCGCAGTATACAGAATTCATTTGCAAAGCCAGTCGTGCGTGCGTATTTTTAAGAACGAAAGTTATTTACGTACTCGACGGTCGGCGAGTCCTAGAGTCCTAGTTGTCTGTCCAGTCGTACGACGACAAATATGACTTCCCCAAAGAACACACAAACGTCGCACTGAACATACACGACAAAATAACTGTTACAAAATGTACACGATGAAATATAACACTGTAATGATAACGTAAACGCATAAACGTAAAAGTTGCAAAGCGTGCGTGAAACACGCGTAAGGCCGTCATCAATGGAGTAAAACCAGAGCGCCCGCGATAATTGATAAAATTATGCTATAATCGCGCTTGCAAACGGCGATGACCGGCGCCGAAATCCCCCGCAAGTTACTAACCCACATTTTCCACGAGAATATTGTTGTAAATTGTATACCGCGCACCGGATAGACGATTTACATTGCAAATTACCGAAGCGTCGAATTGAAATATGAAAATGAACAAAATGCTGTAAATGCGTGGCAGAAATCGATGAATGCAAATCGAGTTTCAGCCGGATCATCAGCTATTCCGTTTTTGTTTTTCAACTTTGTTTCACGGATGATGAATTGTAATTACTCGCGGCTGGCAACGTACAAACCACACCAGGCATAAATGACTTTTCGATAATTCATTCAGGAAAGTACGTAATACGTATTTTCATTTTCTTTTTCAGCTGCGTACTTAACGTAAAAATCTAGCGGTTAAAGAAAAGTTTCATACATGCATGACTTTTCATTTCAATTGTTTGAATTTATACTGTGACTGTAAATAAAATTGATTGTTCTAATAAAAGTAAAAACAATTAGCACTATCTCAATATTTTTTATCTTGCCACGTTACAATTGTAGGGATTTTACACGTAACTAGCCGTAAATTAAATAGCGTGCTGTTTAACTGCTGACTGCGATCGTTTTAATTGCAAACTTGGGCTTACTCAAATGTAGGTAATGTTAAAATTCTTTGCATGTTAGAATTCGTTTTATCTACATATTTGAGGGCTCTAGTTAGCATTATCAGCGATTCCATTATCAATTTTTCACTACTTGGTGATAACACAAACAAGTGAAAACTTGCACCGGTGAAAAAAATGCGTTCCCGCTTTTTGAGTCCAAAATAAAGCAGAACCAAATAAGAGATCGAAATAGTTTGTTTACCTGTTGATCGTCCCCGCGCTCGGTTGGGAATTGCGAGCTTTCGTGAGCTATGGCGTGGAAGCCGCTCTAGTGTGGGGCGCGCAAAAACCACCTCACCTATTATTACACCACGGGCGAGAGATGCGTGAGATGAGCATACAGATCTCGGCGGAAAGATGCGCGCGAGAGGCACACAACACGCACACGGTGCGAGCTTTTCGCACGATTCGAAGAGGGCGAAATTGGGACCTTAAGGCGAGCGCTCGGCGTATCGCTACCGACTGGCGGCCGCTGTTTCAGCACGCCGGCTTTTTACTCGCTGCCGCGGCGCCGATCGTGGGGCAAGACCCAAGGAGCAACCGGTGCCAAACTCGATGTTGCGTCGCATTCACATGCACACACACACATCCATTCATATGTAATTATACACATATGCACATTAGTACGTGCATTCTAACATTCACATTTTGTACATATCTGTATATACATCAATCTATTACATACATATTCCCATACAAAAATATATGAATCTATATGGACATATGAAAAGTAATTTAATATACAATATGTCCATGATTACCGTACCCCCCTCCCCCCTGTCTGTAGCCAGAGGCTCAGTAAGTTGCGCATGTGAAACAAACACATTAGAGACAATTACAGTTCGCCTAATCGAAGCTGGACGGCAAAAACACACTCGGTTGGCGAGTCGTTAATTTTGGGTCGCACAGTTGGACGATTTCGAGAAATCAGCGTCTTAAATCGACGAAGGGCCGAGTCAGTCTAAAAAATGTATATTTCGCTTTTTTTAATCATGAATTTTACTATATTTAGAATAATGCTATTGGAATGAAGTACACACCATTAGATAGTTTAACTCTTCTGCACCAATTATCAGTGTTTACAATTTACTATTTTCATATTTACACATTGTTGTCAGGGATAGACTTTACCTTTTGTTGGCGTCCTGAACCAGTAAAATGTATTCAACGAATTATTGATCAGCATATTCTCTATTTCATAATCTATTAAATGGTATATAGATCACTAGTTCATGCTTGTGCACGACCCCTTTTCTGGGGTGTATATAGGAGCGCGCAGGAGATTGCATGTAAATTATCCATATCCAAGTTGCGATTCCGTGGAATATTGTTCGACGTGAGTGAAGTGCACCTCGCATAGGCACAAAAATCGGGTCTCACCGATCAAAATTGCGCACAGTCGCACTGCGCGCTCTTGAATACAACCCAAAAAAGGGTCGTTAGTAGATCATGAAATGAAGTGCTGATAAATGATTTGCGGAATACATTTTACTCCGACAGGTCATGAGCAAATGGTAAATTTTATCCCTTATAACTATGTATAAAAAAGAAAACTTTGCATTCTAACTACTAATAATTAACGCAGAAGAGTTAAGCTATCTAATGGCATATCATTCATTGCGATAAAGTGGTGTCTTAAATCGATCTAAGGTAGCATCAATCTATTATCAAATTTAATTCCTAAATATTTAACTATTGGTAACGCATGTATGATTTCGTTGTCTATTGTCAGATATGGTGAACTTGGGGATAGTCTGTGAAATAGCAGAAAAAGTTGGCATTTCCTGGGGTTTATAGATAAGTGCCATTGCTTTAGCCAGGTATTGATGGTATTTGTTAATATTTGCAGCTTTTTTATGCATTCATCGGCATATTTTATTCATATCATCGGCATATTGAAGCGAGTAAGCGTCCAGTGTGTTCCGAAACGGTAAGTCAAAACAGTAAATGTTTCCGATAGGAATATGGTAAAATTCATCATAAAGTAACGCGAAATGAGTATTTTTAGCGCTCATGCTGCGTCATTTTTTTATTGAAATAGCCACACTCGGTTTAAATTTGTTTGTTATGTAATTAATACCGCACGCACATGCGCCGCTCTTAGGTGAAGTTCAATAGGTTCACGGAAACATCAACATTCGGCCGCCAATTAAGTGTTTTGAGATGCAAGTAAAGGCATAGGCGCCGGGTACAAGAAAAGCAAAATTCTGTTTTTGTTGTCGTTTTTATTTCAAAAATATTGATAAACTTTTAAAGCCTTTTAAATGCTCTCTGCCCCATCACCTGGCTTCTATACTGGGGGATGGCAGATTCCGATGAAAGTTGTTTTTATTTTTTCTTTGCGTTGGCCACAGATCACATTGACGTAGTGCATGCGATGGTATTGTGAGCTCGTCGAAACATGAAAAACACGATCAAGCAATTACGAATGGAACGTACATACCATATGTGCATAGCAGGATTGTGCAGGAGGATAGCGCGGGGGGCGCGCGATGCGTCACGGTCGCTCCTACGCGCTCGACCAATCCGCAAATCGCGCTGCAGGCAAGCCCAAAACACTGCGACGGACCGCAACTGCGTTGCGATGATGACACGTGCACGCCTGCTACGCTTCACCAACACACACACAGGCAGCGAACGGCTTCCTGCGCCTGCGTTGCGTACTTAAAGTCGGTTAGACGGAGATGCGCGATAACCGGCGCGGCGCTCAATACCCTCGAGTTTGGAAAACATAAAGCCGGTGATTGTTACCGGCTTTATTTTTTCCGAACTCGATTTACTTAACTGTGGCTTATTCGACCACAACAATATATAACTATCGGTTAGATTCGTTTTTATTATTGCTAATCGAACGTCTTATTAACTGATTCATAGATTAGTCTCTATCCCAATGTCACCAGGCAAATTCAATTTAGAATTAAATAATATTAGACACATAGCATACAACAAAATTAAGAAAACACAACATTCACGCCGGGATATACAACCAAAACACCCTTCGCCAATTATGTAATTCCAAACATAGATCACCAGATGAACGTTTCCGTAACCCGCGCGTTTACCAAGTTAACTGCAATGACTGCAACAATTTTTATATAGGGCAAACCGGAAGAAACTTTGCAATTAGGTTCAAAGAACATCTAAGAATCATCAATAATTCGGGGAGTCCCCCGGATGCTCGGCACTAACAGATCACCTCATAGCCGCAGGTCACAGATGCACTTTGGAAAACCTAAGTATCCTTCACATTTGTAGCAAGAGCCATAAACTCAACGCGTTGGAGGCGATTCACATAAAACGTGCTATAACCAACAACGAGCATATGGTCCTTAATGACCAAATAGAATTGCTTATAAACACACCTCTCATCGGCAATATTTTTACCTAAAAATTCTTAGTATATAAGCAACCTCCTAAAATTGTAACTCATCAGTACCTGATGATGGCGTGAGGCGAAATGCGCATTGTACAATACAATAAAAGTTCTGTAAAACATCAAAACATTCGTGTAGTGAATTTATTCTCAACAATGTCTTATTATCAGTTTTAATAAGCCTGGTTAAACATTAGGATTACATTTCATGGTCAGTGCAATTTATTTTGACGTCATTGGATATATAGTTACTATAGGTAGGATATTATCGTGTGATAGATTTCTTTTATCACATAATAGATAATTGCGTGATGACTGGCATTTATATTTACTTCCTACATGTTTTACGATATTTTTGTAAATATACATTCTTTAAGAAATATTCCTTAAAAAAGCAAAATATAGTATTCTTGTAAAATATACAAGACATTAATAAGACCAATGATTTAATATGCAGCTGAAACAATGACACTAACGAAACTACAAGAGGAAGAAATAAGTAGACTTGAAAGAAAAATAGTACGATATAT